>JAPYZM010004277.1:0-24211 GCA_030522845.1 Psyttalia concolor
AAAAACACCATTACGCACATGTTGCATAATATACTATTAATCACAATTCTTTCTTAGTTTCTAACATAACCATTGAAATTTCAGCGAAGAAACAATTATGTTTTAACTGCCATTAAACAATAAAGATAATTTAAATGTTCAAGATATTCAGGCAAATCCGATAGGTACAGATGTATTACAACTCGCAGTACGTGACACTTATGTGGCTGACTTCCCCCTCTCTGAAAAAAATAACGAGCGAATCGCGGGGCGAAGGGAGGGAGGGATGAAACTGTGAGTGGGAATATAACGTTCAGTTTAACGTCGTAAAACCTTTTGTATATCTGTGTTAGTATTCTGTTTGTTTTGCGTGCGTGACTTTGTTTACACATCGGACCCTCTTCGAGAAAACTCCACAGGACTATCTATTTTATTTTTCTTTGTTTTTATAATCTCGGATTTTGTACTAATATTGTTGGTATGATTGAGGCGAATTTTTATTTGTTCATCCGAAGATGAATAATGTATGTTTTATTCATCGGCAGTTTTTGTTTTATCGTGAGACATTTAATTTGAAACATTATCTCGCAACGTCTATGGGAATTATATTGACTACGAATGTCTCACGTTATCTGGCTCTTTTAGATGAATGGAATCGGATATTTTGTGGATAAATCTGTAAGAGAAAATTGATATAATAGTCGCAAAGTTTTGTGATTCGATTGGCATGAATTTTCAGCCTCGTATGCTGATCTGAGCAAGCACATTTCATCCCCCCTATTGTGGACCCTAGGGGTTTGTGTACATTGAACAAACAGAAATTCCCGTTCGCGTACATTATCTCGGAATTGGGATCACGCGGGGTTTATGCTTGGGGTTTTTAATTGAGCGATGGGGGTAATTATTCAATTAATTTAATACAGAAATAAGTAGACGTGGGTAAAATCTTACTCAAAATAATTTCGTTTGGCTTTGACTTCCATTCGAGATGACATGACCCATTTCATTTCGATATTTAATTGAAGAACATGCCTAATTTTTTAGATAATATTCTTTTTCGCGAGATAATCTAAAAGAAAATTGGCAACAATTATGTAAAAATTGATTGTTTAATTTTTCACTAAAAAAACAAAAAGAAAATTTTATTTTGAAAAATCAAAACAGACATATGGCCCTCCTGATTCCATAAAAGCCCTCACACTCTCGAGTTTACTTGACTTTTCCTTCTTCCCGCCCACAACTGGCCTTTGAAGTTTCTCCAGATGCCCTCATCCACTGTTTTTAGTTTTTTTAACGTACCAACATTTTCTATTGCTTTATCAGTAAATATATTTCAAGCTTCAGGAGACACCCTCCGATGGTATATCCCATCGACTGAGACAGGGAGAGAGTGAGAGAGGAGGTCGGTACTAAATCTCTCCCCAAAGCATCCCCACCGTTCCACCCCTAACTACGCCACTAAGGTTGCCTACCCTCCCCCTCAACCTCTTCCCCTCTCTTCTCTATCTCCCCTGACGCTCCTTACTAGGCACTTACACTGGCGTAGAGCCTGAGGGACCCACCAAGATATAATATTTTCTCTGGAAACATAATCTAGAGCATTAAAACCCCACAATATGTTAATATCTTATATTTCAGTTTCTCACAGGAATTACATCCCCATACAAAATAACATATATTCTGTACAATATATATTTAAAAAATTATACAATATATCAATTTTTCTATGGACATCAGCTTTTCTTATTTACTTTTTGAAATTATAAAACGGTCGGCTGGCAAATAAAAAAGTTAAACAATTGCTTTTGTCTTCATACGGTTCAAGCTTTTTTATAAAATTCCTAACATCTAAACATTGTTGTTGAATAAGTATACCGTCAACATTCATTTTATTTGTTTAAAAGTAATGAAAAAGACATAATTTGCCCCAACTTTACTCGTGGTGCATCAAAATAAATAATTTCCGTGCAATTCTTTTTTTCTTCGAAATCAACAGGACGAAATGTTTTGCCCATTGGTCCGAAACCCCCCCCCCCCCCCGTCTTCGCCCTCCTCAAATTTTCTCTATCCTCTTACTTATTATTTCAGGATATGGGCAACACACGTCCTATGTGTCCATTTCACTTAATAACAGAACTCCCCCTCTTCTTTTTTCAAACTATTGTCCCCGATTAGACTCAATCGGTATCTCTCCGTGTCCATTTACGTGTTTACTTGCACATTTACATGCCTCGTATTGAGATTAAAAATGGCGAATGTAGCCATTGTCGTATGGTACAGTTCGTCCAAATATAGAGTGGAGTAACGAATCTTGATCAGTTTGGTCTCGACTTATCTGTTGAGCGGCGGGAGGGGGAGGGATGGCGGGAGGAGGAAGAGGGGTGGTACCCATAACGGCGAGGAGAGCCTGCACACACGGGCCAGGAGCCCCCGTGCACGCAATCCCTCCGTTACGTTTTTTTTTTTTTAACAAACAAGCGTAGAAAGGCATATCCGCAGATGGGAAAACGAAAGCCAATGTTTTGGCCTTATCGAGCTAGAGAAATGCATTTTTAGATTATGTCATGCCTCTCTGAGGGGACTTTACTACGAGAATTAAGGGCGGACCTCTCATTTTTTTTTAGGTTTTTTGAATTGATAGGGATTTATTTGGTCCCCCGGGAAAATAGTCTATGCATCAAAAATCTTGTCCGAATCGAAATTCTTGATTTTCTAAAATTCAATTGAGAAGTGAAGTGATATAACGACTCAAGTAGATTTTTCCTATCTTTTAGGTTTCAATAAATATCTACGAATTCAAGATGAATAACAAAATTTTTGTTCAAATGTTTTTTGTAAAACGAAGTGAGAGCTATGAAAAAGATTATTACAAAATTTTTGTCACTCAGTCCGTAAAGCACTACTTCACGGCCGCCTCGCGGACGTGAAACATCGCCCACAGACGTCGTGACAAAAAATATTGTTTGACACACGGCTGCGAAGAACTTTTCTGGCGATTATGAGGTTACAAGACGAGCCGAAGGCGAGTTCTGTAATCATATGAGGCCTAGTGTCAAAATGTACTATTTTGAAAGTTGTCTTAGATTCGGAGAAGTTTTTCAAAATCCCTGTTAGCTTATAAGTCAAATTAAACCCTTTACCCATTTCACTAATGAATTCATGGATCTATTGATAATTTTTTACTTTTTTAGTTGAAAACAAAATTGTTGGCCCACAATAATTAATAAAACTCTCGGAATTCATCAAATAATTGTTCAAAATTTAGTAATTTTCATTGAGCATTTTTCTCCTCAAGGAAGTGCTCATGGCCATTCACCTTGTCTATGTACACCATTGAATCGAACATTTTTCTCTTTCAAGCATCGAAGAATAAATGAATAAGTATCATGACGATGAATTCACGTGTAAGGGGGGCGTCATCAGACGGGAGGGGAATTCACAAATAATTAGGTAACCTCGCATCGACCAACTGTGTAAACGTTCGTCTCTCGCATCATTCGATGCCATCAAAAGGAGTGAAAAAATATATATCGAGGAAAAATAAAATTTGAAAAGAATTATTCCCACGAAGGAAGTTAAATGTATAGTTCGTGGCATGAAAGAAGAGAAGCAAATACATTGTCAGTGAATGAGATAAAAATGTATTGAAGGCGAGAAAAAAATTAAGTTTATTTTCCTCGTGGAATTTTCATTCCCCTCATATTTTTGAACTGAAAAAAAGAGCTCAGCAAATGAACAGAACTCAACCAAGTGATTTTACGCTTTCCAGCAATTTTTAATAGCAAAAATCAAGAACAACAAAAGTAACTTTTCGCCACTATCGGTTCGAGTGTTAAATATCACTCCTCCTCAGGATAATATTTTTATTTTTATCTAAGTAAAAACGAAAATATAAAATTTATCCATTGATAACCGACTGACTGACTAGATTGCAATAGTGGTTGGCAATATTATTTTTTGTACTCATAAATTTTATATTTTTATTTTTACTTGCTTTGAGGACAAGGGATTTTTACCAATCGAAACTTCGGTAATGAAAAGCTATTTATGATGCCCTTCATTTTTGCGTTCTTAAAAACTGCTGGAAACGGTGAAAGGACCTCTGAATGACGAGGATGGAATTCAACAAATGGAGAAATCAATAATTTCACTCGCGATGATCCCTACAATTCTATTGATAAAAAATAGTACGTATTAAGTTATGGATGAGAGAAAAAAATCTTTTGTATGGTACTTCTTCTAAATACTTCCTGACAAGGGTAAATTTGATAAGAGCCCGGGGAAGCCGAAAACAATTCTCTCTCCACGCGTGGGACTAATCGCTCGAGTGATTCTGTTTTCCGTTTAGTTTACTTACGCCAGTGGGGTAGAAAAGCACCCCCTTCCCCTCGCTCCCCACCCCACTCGCCGAAATATCTCGTTTTACTCCCTCGTATTCTCTCTTCTACCTCTTTCTCTCTCTCTCTCTCTCTCTCTCTCTCTCTCTCTCTCTCTCTTTTAGTTTAGTTTCCTATCTCAACCCAGTCCCTGCAGTTAATGTGCTCCTGGGGGCTCCCAACCCTCTTTTCTGTGTCTTGTTCTCGTCGTACTTCCAACTCCACTCAAAACCACTTCCCCGGGATGTTGTGTTGTCCCTCATACTGGAGTCATCGAGTTTTCAATGAGAAAAATATTATTTTTGATTTTTCATTACGAATAAGAGAACTTTGAATTTCTGATTTTTCATTGTTATATTTCGACTTGAATCGATCGATTTACACAGAGAAAACGATAAATATATATATATAAAGAATCCGGCACTTTTTTTATGACAAAAAATATCATAATTAATTGGTTATCTAAAATCCCTAGATTTTTTTATTTTTTTGTAATTTTGTGTTTTATTTTTTTTCATCATTTTTTGGATTTTTAGGGTTCGTGATCTGGTAATTTAAAAAATGTAATTCAACAAAAATGTTTATAAATATTCAGAACGAAATAGTAGAAAAACTGGTTTATTCCGAAATTATAAGGAATTTTGGGATTTTGATTTTCGAGTCAGGTCAAACTAAAGTCACATGCTTCCTAAATGGACAAATAATTTATGACTGCCTCATCAACCATAAACTTCGGCGTCCACCTACAGCAAAGCTGCCACTTTGCAAATTGAATGGAAAGGGCCGCATTTGGGTAGCATTGTAAAATAATTAAAGTTGACCGCTACACCTTCAGTTGAGGATGAGCAAGGTGACAGTACCTGACAGTGCATTGTCACTGTCACCAGCATCAGCACCAGCACTAGCACTAGCACCAGCACCACCAGCACCAGCTCCTTTATTAGTTGTTCTACCTGATGTCGAACAGTAGACTTTACCTAGCCATCAAAAATTTTGTCGCATCCCGAATTTTTTCTTTGGCTCGACAAGTGCCTTTGTTGGTAATAAACAATCCTCATGGGATCTTGTGGGAATTCCCCAGGGTAACCCGGTGAATTATCAACCTGAGGTTGTAAATTTCCGAAGAAATTTTGGGTCTGGTGAGCTGGTAAAGGTAATAAAAATTCAAATGCCAGTCCGTCGCCATAATTTTCGTTACGTTTATTTTTTTTTTTAATTCAATTTATTACATTTGGAAATTAATACCATCTAAAAATATTTATCCATTTTAAATCAGGAAATGAAACAGCAAAAAAATGTCAATAAACAGCGGTTTCAGGTCTACAATTCTATCATGAGAAATTTGAGTAAAAAATCGAGAAATATCGAGAAATATAAAAAATTGATTTTTGATGAGAATTCAAATTATAACAATTGGAACGTTCTCCCTTGGGTTTACAAAATAAGTGGACAGAAAATAGGGAATAATTCTCTTTTATTTTATCGATGAAAGTCACTTTCCACTCGGGACTATCGAATCGAGTGCATTTGTCTTGGGCACTCTTTATTCACTAGCGGGATTTGAATTGGCCAGTGCTCACTCTAAGAACTAGAGCTTGCTAACTCTCGCCAAGTGGGTTATACATGGGTTAGTTTGGGTAATTATACGTCTCTCCCCTCTACCTTCATCCCATTCGACTGTTCGTGACTACAACGACACTTAAATTACTTTCGAATTTTCAGTCTATCGGCTGCAACTCTTGAGTCAATGAAAACTGGCCGAGGGGAAAGAGGAAGTTAACAATAGCCCATTCGATTTGATAATGCATTGGGAAACTGCTCTTAAAAAGTAAAAAAAAACGAGAAATTATTTTTTTCTTACACTAAAAAATATTTCAACAGTCATAAACTAAATCAAATTTCATTGTGACCTTCGCATTTTGTGTCATTGAGTTGAAGATATTTACACGTAAAAAGAAAAAATATACTGACAGTTATTTTTGCAAACATTATATAATCGCAGAATTCTTTGTTTATTTTTGAAATTTTCAAATTGAGAATCACTGAACTATGCAATATGATGCTCAATCCCCGGGTTTCCTGTCTCCTTCTGATGGTAAATCTTCATACGATAAATTTTTCCCCCAAAAGTGCCCTCTGCACAGTCTCACTCCGCCCGTTAATTTTCCCCGAAATGATCGGTGAATTCGGAATGAGTTGAAAGACCTAAATGCTACAATAAACAAATGTTGAACGGAAATTTTTAGTTACGTTCCGAATGACGAATAGAAAAAAGGAAAAATAACTAGAAGTGGATAAAAAGAAAAAACACCAACTTTGTCAATTTTTTTGACACATTCAGGTCACGTGCGGCTAATCACACAGTTAATTTCGAATTTTTGTAATAGCTACTCCCCTTCGCGCCGGTCCCCTTCATCAACAAAAAGATCCAATTCGCAAACAATAACTCGTATGCCTGCGGCTTTTCGACTCAACAAGTGGACCAATGTTTTTAGAACTGATCGAACTCTCTCTGCTACCCCCCCCCCCCCTATCCAACTCTGACGGGGGGCAATAAACCGGTGAAAAGCCTGGAAAAGCCTGGGAAGCCGCAACTATCGAAATTGAGATTTTGATAGTTAAAAATAATTCAAAAGAAACATCCGATTAATAATCGCAAAAAAAAAGAAATTCCGCTCCAGTCCTATTTTCGGTAGGAAACGTAACGACTACGTAAAATTTCAGTTTACATACCCGCCATGAAATCGTATTTTGCCTTCGACTTGGGTTATAAGTTCACATTTAGTCATAACGGATAGTCTATTATGCAACGTTATAATCTCAAGAGCCAAAAAATACCATAACGCACAAGTTTCATACAATATTTTATGTCATTGTGTTAGTAATCGAAGCGAGGTTAGAATCGTGCGATTACGGGCACCTATGGCATAAAATACTTTATCGAACCGTATTTTTTGATACACTGTGTGTAAAGTGAGATTTTATGTACACCTCGGGTACCTAACCCTCGAAACCTTTTTTTTACTTCAAACAACAAATTTTAAATCAGTAAATAGTAGATTACATACCTAGGCCGATAAAGTAAGGAATGTCTCACATCACATGTAATTGTCGGCCGAGGCGAAGCTGAGGTCAACAAACATATGATCTGAGGCTTTCTTATTTACTGGCCAAGGTGTGTATACTATTTTTCTGCTCGACGGATCCGGAAATGGCAACTTCGTTTAGCGCAGCGGCCCGAAAGTTGACGCTTTCCGGCCGGAGGGCAGAAAACTCAATTTTAATGCAGTAAGTCATTAATTCTTACTTGATCTTCTCACTCATGACACTGTATTTAATGTAATGAATGTTTGTATTTTACTGCGTTATTTTGGTGTCACTTCGAATTAATCATTTCACATTCACAAAATTGACATTGAAAAAAAATGCATTTTTTAAATATTCACTCAATTTTTTGCCTTGCAAAAAAAAATCATTCCAGTATAAAATCGGAACTTTGACTTTTTTTTTACTTGGCGCAAAAAATGGAGAATTTTCAACATCCCTATACAATAATCGACCGTTTTGAGACGTGTTGCTAAATTATTTTTGCTACACTATGTGCAAAGTGAAGAAAGTGAAAGTGTACGCGCGTCGCGTGTACAATCACTCACTTTCCACATGGGGTTGAAATAGTATATTATGCAACATGCACAATGACATAAAATATTGTATGGAACTTGTGCGTAATGGTGTTTTTTGGCTCGTGGGATTATAACACTCGCCTTCGGCTCGTGTTCCAACCTCCCACATTACGCACAAGTTCCATACAATATTTTATGTCATTGTGCCCGTAATCCGCGATTTAACAAGCGAAGCGAGGTTAGAATGGCGTGATTACGGGCACCTATGGCATAAAATGGTTTTTTGTTACTAATGCTACGGTCAGCTTGTGTCGAAAAGTGCCTTTTCGTTTACTAGTACGCGAAAAATGGCACAGTTCGCCACTCGTTGAACGTAACTTGCGACAGGGTGTTTTAACTCCTGTGATTGGCACCCCTCGCCTTCGCCTCGAGCTGCTAACTTCACACTCGTTACCACTCCATCGCCCTTGTATCGAAATATACTATTTAGTACTCGCGAGAATAGCGGTTTTCGACTCGTGGGTTTATATAACTTCCCACGCCCCCAAAAGCACCCTTCGCACTCGTGTCAAAAAGTAATTTCATTACAATGCGTGGAAACGGAACTTTGCGCACGGAAAGTGCGTGAAATACCGTTTTACCTATAGCGTGGTGAAAATGAGAGTTTAGAGGGCTGCGATACGGTTTGCGTATAGAAAAGTGTGTTCTGTTACTAGTGCGTAAAGTTGAAAGTTTTCGCACGCATGCGTGACGCATACTATTTTTTTTAATCACTGGTGTGTAAAATGAGATTTCACACATGATGTAATAACTCAATTAATGCAATGTTTCTGATAATCAAATTAGTTTGATTCGGTACTAGGTGAGTTTACTCGGGGGGGGGGAGACTAATTAGGAGCTTAGGAAAAGTCAAAACAGCAGTTTAACACCGGAAAAATAAAATAAATAAATTAAATGACAAACATCTTTGAATTACTCAATGTATTACTAATTTAATTAATTTATTGATTTATTTCATCGGAAATAAAATTAATTTGTAATAAATTCCCATCTCTAGTTGTACGACCCCCCCCCCCCCCCCCCCCCCCCCCCCCCCCCCCCCCCCCCCCCCCCCCCCCCCCCCCGTGTGGAGATGGCGCTGAGCGTAATAAAGAGAGAGAAAAAAAAATAAAAGGGAGGGATACTCCACGGAAATGCACGAGACAAAGAGCATCGTATCCGCTCGGGTTTGCTCGTGACCCCCCCCTCCTCCCTCTCGCCGCCCTACGCAGGGCAAATTCTGTACGTCGATTGGTCACCGGCAAGAGTGGGGGAATTAACACTCGTCCTCCCCTCGTTCAGCGTCAGTCGCTCTGCGTACCTCGTCCGGGCGAGTATATTCCTCTCAACTCTCACAATTTTCTTTATTTTTCCGGTGTTAAACCGTTGTTTTGACATTTCCTAACTCCCAATTATTTCCTCCCTCGACTAAACTCACCTAGTGCCGAATTAATCCGCGGAGTTGACAAGGAAGTGAGACAAAACGCGCGAAAAAACTCTTCGTCCATGTGAAAAGTCAAAATCTGAGAGTTTGAAAAATTGATTTTTCAGACTGCGGAAACAATTTTCCAGGTTAAGTCAGTGGTTCAGTATTTTTAATTTACTTTTTTCAATAAACGATAAGAACTCGGCATACTTGTGTCAGTGGTTAATTGTTGGAAAGTCTTATGACTGTAAATAAAAAGGAAAAAGAAGCTCGTGGAAAAATCACGGAAAATCGGAAAAACTTTTTATTTTTCTTATTTGGCGATACACGACGCGTCTAGCACCATGTGTGTCCGACGTTTGTGCCTCGTGCTTGTTTTCTAATAGGCGGACTCAGTGGAAAAGTAAGAAAAATCCAAGGAAAATCGAGGAAAAACTGCTTGTTGTGCTCGGTGAATGCGACAAAACGTGGGGGAAAAAGTGCGCGGTGAATCTTTTATTTTTTTTTCTTGTGTCATTTCTGTACATTTCATTTACTCGATTTTCACTCTGCGAATGACAGGGGATACGGAATATTGTGAGAAAAATGGTGATGGAAAATACGCAGTTATGATAATTAATTGCGCTCTGCTTTACCGACTGGGGCGGAAATACAAATAAAAATATTTATTGTTTGGATTTTCATTTATTTATACGGGGGGTGGGAAGGAAAGTGATCAGTTTTTAATATTGTTTGTTTTTCTGTGATAAAATGAGGAGAACCGAGCGTTTGAGGTTATGTTCTGTGATTTGATACAGGGAAAATAGACTCGCTAAAATTTTGTGGAAAGTTGTTATTTTTCTTTTCATTTTAACCGTGAGATTTTTTCCTCTGGATTATAAACGAAAAATGCAGTCGAATACGATACTTAGGGAAGCTGGTAATCCAGAGAAATTAATGGGTAATAACAACAATGGATCACCCGGTGCAGACATTATGTTCCAAATGGAGGACGAGAGCATGACGCAGCTTGGCAATGCTTTTCAATCGGCTTATCAGTCTATTGCTGGTGGTGCACAGGTAAATTTAGTCCAAGTTTATAAAACAAAAAGAAAAAAAAACCAAGTAGTCCTTACTGTTGAGGGTAACGATCAGCCTATGAACCTCAACTCAATCGACAAACGAAAAAATTCCAGAAGATTACACAGAAGGACGTCCGCTTTTACCCCACTAGTTTTTAAAATAAAAAAAAACAATTCGAAAACAAAACTACTCAAGATTATTTCCAAATTGACTGGGTTAAAAGAGGTTTATTGCCAGAAATTGGTAGCCAACATTCTCTTATGTAAGGGCAATTTAATATTGACTTCGCAATCTCAAATTTATCCCATTTTTTTTTTTTAAATGAGAGACGCAAAATCGAATCCCTTTTTTTTTGAATGAATACCACGAGGTGCGTTACTATGACGTCACAACATGGCGAATCACGTGGACAGGACACCGCAAAACAACATATATTTTTCCCTCAATTCGTCCGTCCGACCAAGTGAGACTAGCCACGGGAAAAAAAATATTCACTAATATTAAGTATTATCGATCTGGCGACAATAATCACCAAATTTGGGAGTCCTGGCAAAAATCAGCCCAAGCATTTGCCAAAAATATTTTCATCAACCAAGAACGAATACTAGAGGTTCGAAGGCAATTGTTGACCATATTATCGATTTAATGATTTTCAATCATCAATTCGGTAATATTTTTTCTGCTATTGGCGATAGAAATTACAAATATTATATTGAAAAAAAAAAAAAAAGAACCTCAAGTGGTCCGGTGACTCTATGATTTCTACTGGATCACCCAACACCTCCTCCCATCAGCATTGTTTCGTTAAATGGAATTTCTATCTAATTTAAATGCGGCTTAGCCAGAAATAATGCGATTATGCGTTAGCTTATTCTGTTTGTTAATCTCCTTTGCACGCCATTGTTATCCGTACACTGTTAGGGGCGGAAGAGGGGGGGGGGGGGGGGGGGGGCTGGCAAGAGGGAGAGAAGCTCCTATTCTGCAACCTCCTCCTCCTCCTCCCCACCCCCTCTCATCCATCTCTAGTGTCTCTCTCTACCCGTTCTACCCTCCTTTGAGCGGTACTGTACATTATTTCGGTACAGTCCACCCGTTCGGGAGATCCTCCACTGGCTTATGAACTCTCAGAGGCTCTCAACCCCGTTTTGAGAAAATTTTTGTGTCAAATATTTCTGCCGTTTTTTTTTTTAACAAATCTCATATCAAGTCCCCTGAAAAGCCAATGACTCAATTAAAATTGTGAATAGGAAAATTATGGGCAACCGAAAGCTCTCAAAATCGTTAAAAGATTTCTTTTAGGAATCTACTGAATTTTTCAAGGATGAGTCTATCGAAGACGAATACACATCGTAGAAATTAATAAAAAACATCTGATTAATTTGTTAAGGATCCCTAGAGAGGCAAAAATACATCGCATGCAAATGGTAAAAAGTGTAGAGTAAAATTACCAGAAAGACGTGGGGCTTAATAGACCAACCGTTTATTAACCGCTTAATGTAATTAATTTTTTCACTTGATAAATAGGGACATTTGAGGTTGAAAACACGAGTTTAATTGCAAGGGTTATTTATTTATTTATTTTTTGTGAGGAAACTAGAGAAGAAATAAATTTGTAATCAGCATTTGGAAGTGGAAATTTTTTCCGATTTTAATCATCTCGGTTAAAATAAATTTCAGATATTATTGTATTTTTTTTTATTTTCGGAAATTGGTCCCCGAGATATTTCTCCCCTCAGCTTATTAAACGTTAACGGTATCCCAAGCGTTTTGTTGAAGTTGTGCCGGCGTCGGGTGCGTAATTATACCGGGCATTGTACCAGAGGGACCCTGAGAGAGGAGAGATGAGTGCCTCGTCCTCAACACATATTAACCTACACTATAACATCGGGGAAACTTGTACGTACCCAGCAAACGAGAACGAGTTGAGTTTAATCGACTCGAATATCAGCTGCTCGTTCGATGCCACTGTAGATGCATTCGTATTAATGACAATTAAGGGGATGTGGACAATTGCATCATTGAGAAATTTTCACTCGGATGTGTATTTTTTTTTATTTCATTTTATTATTAGTATTTTTTTTCTCAATATTTTCTCTTCTTTATTCGGTTTCTCCGAAGGGTAGCCACTTCCGGTCTACCTACGTTCCTCCCCCTTTGGGTATCCGGTCCCAAAACCCGTCTGACCATCGCAAGTAAATTGAACTGCTTTCAAACACTCGAAAAAAGGCTATATAGTTACCAAAAAAAAAAACAACAGAATGAGAGGATTAAATAATCGAGAGACGTCATTGGTTGTCTCACTTCCTTTTATCTGCCCAAGATAATCCGTCATTTTCGTCTTAAGACAAGTCTCAAGACCTTAAGATGAGATAGCTCATCAACCAGAGAATTATTGCAAAAATATTTCATCTTTTTTCGTTGAAAATTAAAATTCTATATCAATTGGATACTTTGAGATGATTTCCATTTTCTCAAAATATTCTCTCCATGTAAGATAACGTTCATTGTCCCAAAGACAATAGAAAAATGCGAGTTGGGAAAGACGAAATATGATTTAATTAATCTTAAATTTGAAAATTAACCATCTCAATCATAAAGAAAAATATCTCAATGATAATTGAGCTTAACGTTTGTACATCTGTCGTGATAAAGAAAATACCTTTTTTTCATTTTTTGAGGTTCGTGTATTTCCCCATTTCTCTGCCGAGCTAATGCCGGAGACAATGAAATTTTGATTGAAATCTCTAAAAGCCAATGATTGAACATCATAACTCTATCCACTCCTCTAGAATGGCTGCATTGACGCTATTAGTGCCTTCACAGAGGGGTGAATACTCGACTCTGTATTATGTATCACACATGTTGCGCCCCTCAGTTTGACTGTATTTCCCAGCCAAATTGGTGGATAAACCCTCAACACATTCAAGTCCGACTATCCACCTATCCTTCTCTTGTTTCCCCAACCTTGTACAATTGTACTTGTGTGTCATTGTCCGTTATACCTCTAGTCCTACCTCTCCGTGCGTTACGTACAAGTGCGATCATACACGATAGATATACAACGCTTGTGCTTGGCTACTGATGCTAATATTCCCTCTATATACTACTCTTAAACACCAGTGATTATCATTCAAAATTTCATGACTCAAACTCAATTATTCATAAAATATATGTATATATATTTTTTCATCACGCTGTGTCGGAAAAGTTACTTTTCAATCACTCTCCGCTTCGCGTCAAGTGACTGAAAAGTGCTTTTTCGACACATTGAGATGAAAAATATTGATCGTAACACGTGAAAAAAGTGGTTTTTGACTCTTGGGATTATATCACGAGCCGAAGGCGAACTTCCCACTCGCCAAAAACCATTTTTTTTCACTTGTTACGAAATATACTATTTCATCACGCTGTGTCCGAAAAGTAACTTTTCAGTCACTCTCCCCTTCGCGTCGACTGACTAAAAAGTGCTTTTTCGACACATTGAGATGAAAAATATTGTTCGTAACACGGGAAAAAAGTGGTTTTTGACTCGTCGGATTATATCACGAGCCGAAGGCGAACTTCCCACTCGCCAAAAACCATTTTTTTTCACTCGTTACGAAATATACTATTTTCAGATGGTTGGGATAATTCATTTTGCAATTTAAGATCCAATAAAATTGTCCTCCCTTTTTGCCGTTTGAACTCTACAGTTTCTTTTATTTTGTATTTTTCCAGTATTTTTGAAATTATAAAAAGTATCTTATCTTGAAGGGATAGTTAAGATACTGAAGATAATCTCACTATTCAAATTATGTCGAATAGTAATTGAAAACGACAAAAGTTGAAAAGTTTTCATTATAATTTTCCAATTTATGAACATAATCTTAACTTCAGATGACATCCGAGATAATATAGATTATCTGGCAATTGTCCAATCCTCTTGAACTAAGCTTTGAACTACGGCAATTGAAATTGTTACAAAATAAGTTTCTAGATGATGAAAATTTTCTAAACTGATTCAGCGACCATCGTATGTGTTTTGAGCCGTTCCCGAAAAATATAATTTTCCACATGTTATACAACATTTCAGAGCGATATTACATTTTGATAGAGTGGCAATGAGGCACGTGGAGATTGCTAGAGCTATCACAATGTCGAGATAATTTTTTCATACACATGAATTTATACATTAGCATTTATATCTTTGCAATTGTGTCCCAGTTTGTCACTGTATCTATCGGTGAATGTGCGTCTGACAGAACGAGGCGTCGGGATGCCAGGGGTAACATGATGTATGTCCTGTGCCTAATGACCAAGTGGGCGTCAACCACCTCCTCCCCCCCCCCTCTCCTCCCCCTCCCACCACCCATTTTGCCAGTGTCCACCGCTACTAGCATTGTTAACAATGCATTAATGTCATTATCATTGTACCCATCACTAATACCAATGTTTTTTTTTCCTTGAATTGAATTGATTTTTTCGGTCCATTCATGCGTTACAGATTATACATTACGATAATTTATCATATTTTTATGGTAATTAATTTTGTTTTCTGTTTTAGGTGAGTGATAAACATTATTTGACCTTGGAGAGACCGATGGTGAGTCTCGAATATTTTTTATAATTAATTTTATGAATTAATGGGGAGTGAAAAATATCTGAGAAAAGCCAATATCATCAGGTAATTACGTTTCTTAGTTGCCGAGATAATTGAAGGGAGACATTTGTTAATAACTTTGGGTTTAATATATTTTTTCTTTTTCGAAGTTGTAAGATAAATTAGTGGCTTAGTCTTGAAATGAGTCTTTTATAATTTGACGGGGGGAAAAAACAAATTTCAGTTTCCCGAGGTTTTTCGTTCCGTCTGTAAAATTTTCTGAAATATAATTTCGTGAGTGGAGTGTTGCGTCTGTGCCGGCGGCCGGAAAAGAGATGCCGCCAGGGGCCATATGGTATTTGAGGGGCTGCCTGGCCCCAAAGACCCAACCCCCATCGATCCCTCGCTTCTGCTGATTAAGATTTTTTTTTCCTTCTTCTTATTTTAGACTCGGAAATTTTGTCTCAGTTGGACATTTTGAAATGTCGATTAACTCGGGAGATTCTTATACAAAACTTTTTAAATTTATTCGGAATTCAAATGGTCTTATTATTTTTCTTTAGAAATAGTCAAATGATGGATGAGTTTTCAAGGGTTATAACCAAGGCGCACCAGAATCGAGTCTCTAGTGCCAATTTATTGACTTTTACTATAAATACTCTCCCTATGGTTCCATCAGTCGACTTGTAATGTCCGTTCCTCCCGCCACAGGCTTAATTTTATTTATTGTTTTTCAATTGAATTGTTGATATAATTTATACAAAGATTTATTTCCTGTTTTTTTTCGTGAAATTATATTTTTCCCATCAAATGATGAATCTTTGTGTTTTCACAAAAAAAATACAAAGCGAAATTTGAGTTTGAGTAACTAACCCACCCCAGCCACGATTTTACTTTTCTTTCCATGGAAATATTGACACAATTTAAGCAATTTTTATCCTCCGTGGAATTATTTTTTAACATAAAATAACGAATCTTTTTTTTTTTTTTTTTGAATGACATAAAAATGGGTCGATTTTTCAACCCTTGAAATTCAAATTAAACTCTTCAATGCCTTTTTTTTTCTTTTTTCTTCTCGTGAATGAAGAAAATTCGGGTGAATTTCCATTTTTCGGCAAATTTGACAACCGTTAGATTTTCTTAACCCAGAAATTTAGATTCAGCTCTTGTTACTGGCAAGTCGAGTACCAGTAGTTGAAACCACGGAAAAACGTCGACTACACCATCACCCGGGTCATTTCCTGAGTGTCGGAAGGGCTTTACTCTCCTCTTACAACTCCTTTAATATTTCCTTTTTTTCTCCACTACTTTTCTCTCCACTCGTCGGTTTAACCGCCCAGGCCCTCTATATCCCGTGGAAAATAGTCAGAACCCACTGGAAAGGAAAATTACGGATGTAAAAGAAAGAGAAAAATAAAAAAAGAAAAATAGGGGGCGTGTGGAAGGTACAGAGGGAGAGAAAATATACAGGACGACCACAATCCAAGAAAGCATTTATCTCCAGCTGCGGTGTTTCTATCTTATATTGCACTTATGGCATCCTTGCGTTGTATCCCGCCGACATTTATTTCACCAATTGCTCGATTTTGTTCTCTCTATCTCACTTGGCATGAGATAGTGGAGGAAAATTTGTAATTCCAAAAACGGCAAATCTCATGTTTTCAATTAGTTCAAATTCTCATCTTACTAAATTGATAGGTTTAAGGGGAATGATTGGATTTGGAAAAAAATGGAAAAGGACATTTTTAGTGGGAAATTAAATTTTTTACAAAAAAAAATTCAGATACATTTGTCGATAAAACGAACGAATCCCGAGATATTCTTGTAATACTGGGCGTATTTTTTCCCGTTGATCGTAGACAGAGTCATTGGTTTATTTATGATTACAGAAAGGAAATATTTGTATCATAAAAAAACGACAATTTTATCAATTGTTTGCACAATTTTATTCTCAAAATATACGGAGGATAAAGGATCCCCGCGTTGCTGTTTCGTGCGTAAAACAATAAGATTAGCTGGTTGGAGTATAGTAGCTTGGACCGAGAATAAACCAGTCGCCCCTCTACTGGTTTTAAAATCCACCACTAATCCTGGCTTCGGTGTGTGTGAAAGTGAAAAATTCGGGTACCGTCCAGGTCACTGTTCGCTACCTGTCACGAATTTACGGCGGAAGGGCCAGATAAAATGCAAATCTAAATGACGGAGAGATAGCATAACCGAAGAAAAAACATTGCTTGGAATTTTTTTTTTAACCGTAATTGAGTCTTTGCAGAAGTACTTCAAACGAGAATACAACTTTTTCGGTCTTGTTATAAAAATAGCTATTTTTTCCCCTGCATCAAGTGATAAAAAAGCTTCACTATCTCGCATGCTGGCCCATACAATTGCTTTTGAAACTCTATCTCGTTTTCACACTGTTTTTCTCAATTTTGATTGTGTGATGCGAATATTAGGCTTCAGCTGACTGAAGTGAGGTTAAAAATGTACTTCATAAAATATTAATTTTTGGCACACTTTGCGTAAAGTGAAATTTTACCGATACCTTGCGTGCGCAAATTGTTATTGCCCACACATAGTGCGAAAAGGAAAGGGTTCGATACTCGCAGAGAAAGTGTGTTTAAGGTCTTCGGATTATAGCACTCGTAATCGGAATACTCTTTCCGTCTTAGGCCTGGAAAGTCACTTTTGGAGAATGCGACTATAAATGTATAAGTCAAAAAATAATTTTAAACCGAGGGACAAATGTAATTTAATGTCAAAAGGTCCGAAAATCCCAATTTAACCAAGCGAAGTGAGGTTAGAATGGCAATTTTTTCAGTCCTAGTGATATAAACGACTTTTCAGATCTATCACCTGCTTTATCCGAAATGGCTGAAAAACTCCATCTTTTTCTCACACAGTTCAATAAAGTCGATATTTTTCCAAATTATTACATGCACCAAATCATGTTTTAGCTGATGGACGCACTAAAAAAACAGTTTTTAGAGGCTAGTCCCATAATAACGTAATTCATTATCGGAACAAAATTGCCTCGTTTCGCTCGGTTAGAAACGCTCACGTTCGTCCATTTTGGCAGAAAAATAGTATTCAACCCTCGGGAGGAAAATCAGACAACCATTCCACACGTGCTTACAACCCTCGCCTTCGGCTCGGGTCGTAATTTTGCGTGTGAGGACGACTTGTCTCCTTTTCCTCCCTAGGTGAGAAAGATACAATTTGCCCCCAGTGTGCGTAAAGAGAGATTTTGTACACCTTGCTTTCCACAAATTATGATAAAAAATAGGATTCGATACTTACGGGAAAAATATTTTTTGACTCGTGGGATTATGTCACTGGCCTCCAGTTTGTGCTATAAATCTTCTACGAGCAAAAGACCGTTTTCTAACGAGTGCAAAAAAGTGGTTTTGGGCAAGTGGACTTGGCATCGGCTTATGATATAATTCCAGGAGCCAAAAAACACATTTTGCACATGTTACGGACAACATTTTTCATTACAATGTATCGGAAAGTGGACATGGAAGTGAGCAAAGTGTGTCGAAAAGTTCACTTTTCCTCACAACGTGATGAAGATAAATTTCGTCTTTTCTATGAACTCAACGAAATAAACCTTCATGGACGTTACAAAACCCGTGTTATACCTCAACCCGCGGCTCGTGATTGTGGGCCCCCGAAAAACCCGGGGACCTGTAGCGCCCATGTTGGAGTAGCTCGTGCGCCTGTGTCCGTGCGCCAAGCAGCTGTCTGCCAGGTGCTCGCTCGACCGGCCATTCGTCTTTCTCTCTCTCTTCGCTCACTCTCTCGCTTCTACATGTGAGTAAAAACCCCAGGGTGCTCAACCTTTATCCTAGGGTATCCCTCGTACACTCAAATATTTCCCAGTCGCCCCCTCGTTTTACCTGCAACCCTGGAGTCTCATGCCAAGCGTGAAGGGAGAAAAAAAAGAGGGACCGAGGGGGAGGGACCTGTCTGGGGGCCCATTGTTAACATAACATCACTGAGAACCCCGAAGTAGAATCCATCGCCCCCTGAAATCAATTCTCACGGATGAAGGGGCAAAAAAATGTATTAAATCTTTCCAGCGATTTTTTGCCGATTTTATTTTTTTCCGAGGGAGGGGAATTAATTGCGTGTCTATGGGGGTTGAGAATATATTAAACATTATTTTTGAATTATATTTTGAAGCGGAGGAAAAAATCGATGCGAGATAAAAAAAAGAAGATTTTGGAACACCAGGGGGATAAAACGAATTTACAGCTGAGTGAAGTTGAAAAAAAAAAAGAGTTCACCTACTCACTTACTGAGAATATTCCCGATTCAAAAAGAGGCTGATGATTTCTCAGGGTCTATTATTCGTGGAGGTGTTTGAAAATTTACATTTTCATGGTGATACCGATTTTTCACTGTATCTCGAAAAATACTTGAGCGAATGGGGTCGCCAGTCTCTTGTTGGAGGAAAAAGCCATCACTTGAGTTGAAGCCATCCCTTCAAAGAACCTATTCCCACCAATTTTTCCTTGTTTCGAGGAGAGGGGATTGGATTCTTATTTCGTTTAGTCAGGGTGTGCTCCCATGGGAGTGGCAAAAAGACTGGGTTTTCTTTCACAACCAGTGACTCCCTGACTGACACCCAATTATGCGAGACCGGTCGATGAAGAAGAGCTACTAGTAGACGACCAAAAGACTCGGGTATTTTTCGTTAATCTCTCGCGACCGAACAAATCCCCAGGATTATGTCCCCTCTAGAAATCTCAGACATAAACAAGACGGGAGCTCAAAAACGGAATAAAAATAAAAAAAAATACTGAAACACCGCAAATCGTTATTTCTCGTTTTCTTCATAAATAACGGGGCACAATGGATTATTTTAATGGAAAACTTTAATTATCAAAATATTTAATTTCCAGTTGTTTATTGAAATTTTCCAATGGACAATGTAAAAACGATATATCGAGACCTCTTCCAATTATAAAAAGCAAATGTTTATTCTCCATTGTATTCAAATCACTGCAAACGGTTTTCTACATATCTGATTTACTACATATACGATTTGGTCATAGCCACGTGCATTAAAATCAGAGTTGAAAGGGTATTTATATTTCCTGGTTTACCTAGAATTTTTATGGCAGTGTCCCTATGAAATTTTGATTTTAAAAAAATGTCTTCAATTTATTTTCCATGTCGTTTTAATGTCACAACCCTGGGGATATTAATTGTTTCAAATTTCGCCGACTGTTGAGACACGTGTGGTTACTACTTGAAATATATGTGTAACGAGGAATGTGTGGGCGTGCACAAAGGCACCGGCGTTGGTCTCTAAACGGTTGTCTTTCCATAAATAGACGGAATATATTTTTCCTTTTATATAAGAAAAATGAAGAAAAGTCTGAAGTTTATTAAAAGGATTGAGATGGCGAGAGATAGAAGTGACGCCTCCCCGATCCAAACGGCTGTTGACGAGTTCTTTTGTCCAGTTATTTACCTAGATTAGTTGAAAAAACATTTGCGGCGAAATGCTTCCGCTCACCAATATCTAGACGAGTAATCGCTTGCAAGGGATCATCAGCCTCTTTTCTGACCAGAAAAGTATCACTTCTATTTAACCCAATCCCCAATTATCCATTTTCATGATCGTAATTTTCTCAAGCAAAAAAATCAAGTTTTCGCTGCGCGACCATGGAAAATAAGGGAAAAATAAAAAGTGTAAATAAAAAATTATGATCAATTGGTAGAACCTGTTACAGTCACATTCATATAGTATTTTATTTGCCTTCATAGTAGTTGATTTTTCAAAAGCCCCTCAGTAATATCGCAACCGGAGTTCAACTACCAACGAATGCCTTTATGGAGCAATTCGTTGAAAACATGAGGGTGAAACATTATTACCGGTCAAACGCACGCCAAAATATGTAAATCCTAACCCCCTCTCTCAATACTGAGAATATACAACTTTGAGGAGGTGGAGGGGTAAATCGGGAGCAGTTATCCGGTGAAATTGGACTCGGTGGGCAAAAAAATATGATTTCATCGAATGTCCGTTGGGGAAGTAAAAAAAAATACAAACATGAATAGTCAATTTTTTGCGAATGATTTTGGGACGGGACAATGTTCTTTTTTTGATTGTTTATTTCTGGAATTTTCTGCGGTTTATTCTTCTCTCAATTATTTTCATGGGAATTGATGAATTTAATTCCCAGTATTCATGACGCATGTCTCTACTTTCTTGGAATGTGAGGGGGCTGGGGGAGAAAAAAAATAAATAATGGGGAGAGGTTTATGATAAGGGAGTTGGAGAGATGAGACTGAGACGTCTCCGATAGCTACGGGTCATCGACGCGTGCCGTATTGTCTGCCAGCTACTGAGAATGTTTCAGTTGCATTAGTTTCATTGGATCCATCGTAAAGTCTGGTAAATTAACGCCATCAAAATCAATATGACAATTAATTTTATTCGTATACTTTTCCAGGCATGGAGGGAAGAAAAAATTTGTCGAAAATTGGAAAAAAAAGAAAACGCATAGATCGTAGAAAAATCAAGGTCTTGGAAAAGTGATGATAACAATCAGTTAATCATTGTCGTTGTTATCATTTTAATTATTGCCTCAAGCACAAACATTGAATCCAACCGTTGAATTAATTAAATCAATGAAAAACTTATTTTTCATTCGTCTCTGAAATTTCAATTTTCACGTACGTATGGAAATGTTCTTTTTTTTTCTTTTATTTTTACGTGAAAATTCAAATGGAATTATAGCTACCGTGGAATGGACACTGTCACATGGGATGGGGAAAAGGGGGTCGATATGAATAGAGGGGGTGAAGGACTGTGTTAAATTATTACATAATTGTTATTCACACCGAGGGTGGCACACGAGGGGATTAAAATAAAATTGAAAAAAAAGTGAAATAAACGTTTGGCTCCCGACATGGTGAGGGCTTGATAGGCCAGTGCCACTCTCAAATATTTTTATGCATGATTTTTTACAATCTTTTTCGTCACAACAAAATCAAGAGCATGAAAAACCAATGGAATAATATTTTTTTCACGCAAGGACCAGTTATACGAGCTAAATTCTTTTTTTTTTTTTCGTTAAAAAAATACATTTACGTTTAGTTGGTATTGAAAAACAATAATGTCACCGGACATTAGTTGCTTGGTATATTCGTGAAAATTCGGTTCGTCTAATAATGCCAAATTTTGCGTCTTGATTGTGCACTTGATCGAACAAAGGGATGTTAAAAAAAGGGGAGATGCTGATTCGGGGTAGTAAGAGCCACCCCTAGTTAAATATTTAAGTAACAGGGTATTCTACTTGGTGAAAAACAGGGGATCGGGAGAAAGCTCTTCACTCCGGCACTTCTTATTTTCATCCCTTCCATTCCACTTCCAGTCCTGATGTACATCTCCTTTTATTCCATCTTTTCTCTCCCATTTCGACAACTCTCTGATCGCCTTTAAGTACATTCCGCTGTCCGGAGGAAAATTCTCAGCAAATTTTCCCGACATTTGATTCAAACATTCACCAGTTGAATTCTTTGTCTCGAGGCGGAGAACACTTGGGATTGAAAATATTAATTTTTATAGGTAATTATGTACATTGGTTCAGTTGATTTTAATGTTTTCCAAATTTTTCGGAAAATTGAGGCAATGGTAAGACAAAATTATGAATTACATTAAATAGAACTGGTACGTTTAGGAGTCAAAAAGCGTTGACGAATTTTTCCACTCCATCATTTATTGAGATATGCCGAAAAAACACTTTCGACTATATTTTCCGGCGATCGATATTTCGGAAAATAATCACTTACTTAGGGGTCGTCAGCCGCTTTTTGGATCGGAAAAAACGTCACTTGGATCCGATCAGCACAAGTATTTTTAATTTCAATGATCTTGCTTTATCACTGGCACGGAAAATGGTGGGAAATTGGGAGGAAAAATCTCTATAATTTTGATTTTGCACATTCGTTGATTCTCCGTTGATACATTTACTCTCTATTATTGTTCTGTTTTTCTTTCTGTGCTCTCCTGTGATGGGTGACGCGTAGCGAGCCGTAAGATATTTATCTCGCTTTCGCACGCTGCACACAACACACATACACAACGCACACCAGTATATTTTTCTGTCCCCGTAAATTCGTGCACCACTGAATTTTTATGCTTCATGTGTTCAGAACATACTACACTTTATGCCTCCACACATTGCCCTGTGGTTTTTCCACAATTTTTCGCCGTTATAAATGATTTTTTTCAACAATTTTATTCATTCCCCTGCGCGGTGAAATTAATTAGCTAATACGAGAAAATTTATCCACCAGATAATTTTATTTTCCATTTGTGTGGCGAAAAGGTAACACGAAGAAGGAAAAAGCATGACCCAATGACTCCTCTGCTCCCTGACATTTTTAGATATTCCATCAAATCGTATCACTCCACGAGCCGTAATAGATGGCATGACTAGTGTCTCTATACAATTCACGTGAGTCTTGCTTACTCTTCATCAATACATACACCGATTCACAATACAAGAGTTTAGTTATAACTGAGGGGTTCAGGAGCCTACCGACTCGGGTGGGGTTTGTTGCTCTTGGGGAGTCGTGCGGCTAATCGCCGAGAGACAGCAAGTCATAACGATCATACGATATGACCATCAATAAATTCATCCCTCGAATTTTCTCCCCATAAATCGTCCAAGTTCATTTTCCCTTTGAATGCCCTGAATTTTTTGTCGACATTTTCATCGGAAAGCCAGGAAAATTTACACTGAAAATTTTTGCCTGACTAACCATTTCCATTGGCTTTTCAAGAACTCATTGGAGGTCAAATTTGTCCAATAATGCATTGGGTTTTTTTCTGAAAATAGGGGAAAATTTGAAAATCGCAAAAATGGATTAGAAATGCATACTTAGCCAACAAATAATTCGAAATAGGAATTTGCGATGACAACATCGAAAATATTTCCCCTCGTCTACTTTTTATAATGTTTTTTTTTCAGCGGAATATTATATTTTGTAACAAGTAAAAAAAAATGGTTTTTTGGCGAGTGGGAGGTTTATATCACGAGCCGAAGGCGAGTGATATAATCCCACGAGCCAAAAACCACTTTTTTCACGTGTTACGAACAATATTTTT
>JAPYZM010004288.1:0-10243 GCA_030522845.1 Psyttalia concolor
CCGACATGGTTTTTCTGTGGTTTCCCATGTCAACTCCTATGTTCTATAAGAGTGCAAATGCGGTACAGTGTAGGACCCACAGCCGCATGCATAGGGTGACGATAGGGCCGATTAGCCGTACGGAGGGCAGAAAGAGGGCCGTAATATAAAAAAACAAAAATTTAGCATTCGTTCACATGGCTCAAGTATTCCCCCCTTTCCCAATCCCCAAAGTCCCAATATTGTAAGGTATAAGTTGAAAATAGTAGAAATTTTCACATTCAAAAATAAAAAAATACAATAAATAATTTCAATAGAATTTTATCATTATTTTTCCCGAATTCCTGAGAAAATATAAATTGGGAATACATGATCAAGATTTGTTGCCCCGATTATCGTAATCGCGCCCAATTTTTTCATAAACAAAATTTATATGTGACAAATACGCATATTTATATACGGGTCCAATTTAAAAGATATTGGAGCGAACTGTCTTAGCGTATAATAGTGCTCATGTAATTCCTAAGGGATTTCAAATTTGTAATTGTATTATTTATAATTACTGATAGGGCGGATATTACGATATCCAAGTCACCAACTTTCCATTAATTTGTTAATGGAACTCCAAGCGTAAAGCCGTGGAGCATTTACGTTACTCGTTAACTCCGGGTGATAAAAGCTCGCTCTCAATCTAAAATTAATAGGCGGTACTTTCAGCGCCAAGAAATTGGAAAATTGAAGGCAGTCGATAGATCCGGGAACAGCATTAATAATGAAGATTACAAAACACCTATTTTTTTCACTGGCAGTGAGGACAGCAAAACAATCACAAATCTCAAACAGATCACACTCTTTTCAAGGACAGAATCGACCCTACTTCCGGTATATAAATTTGCGGGATCTTTGTTGATCGCCTTAGTTTGGTTAATTATTTTTTTAACATTAGATTCCATGACAACGACGCTTACTTTACCTGAGAGTTTACTAGTCATAACGTTAAAGCGTTCTAATCATACGCAGGCTTTTTATTTCCGTAGTTACCGTTATTCGAAAATACACTGTGTCCCGCAAAGGCGTACTTTCTTCTTGGGGGTAGAAAGAGGGTGAAATTTGGAGTCGAAAGTTCCCACTCTACTTTTTGCCCCCCCCCCCCCTCAAGAGGTTATTTAATTTCAAAGTTGGCAAATCATAGCGTAGCGCCGCCCCCTCGGCCAATGGTTCTCAATTCAATAATTTGAAATTGGGAAAAACTGAGAAGAAAGAACACTATTCCAAGTGGATATTCGAGACTACGAACTCTTCCATGTGCATTCCAAATAAAAATACCTGAAAAGGCTTATTATTATCATTATTGTTGGGAGTTTAATTTCGAAATATTTGTTGATTATCAAGCTGAAAAGAAAGTTCTCACGATGTGTTCTCAGTCTGTTTAATGTTTATTTTCATTGCCTACTGTTGACTGAATATAAACACTAACAAAAACAGTGTCTACTGTTTTTAAAACTAAATAAACAGTGTCTACCGTGGACTGGACAACAATAAACAGACTGACGTGAGAACTTTTTTCTTTCAACTGGATAATAAAGGCAAATTTCGAAATTAAACTGTCTACAATAATGATAATAATAAGCATGCTGAGGTGTTTTCATTTAGAATGTAGATGGAAGAGTTCGTAATCTCGAACATACCTTTGGAAGGGTGTTGATTCTCTTCAGTTTTTTCTCAATTTAAAATTATTAAATTGAGGATCACTGGCTAATGAGGCTGAGCTACACTCGGATTGGTCAACTCTGAAATTGAATAACTCCGCGGGAGGGGGGGGGGGTCTCAAAGAGAAAGCGGAGAGGGAACTTTCGACACCAAATTTCATCCTCTTTCTACCCCCCGGAAGAAAGTGCCCCTTCCGGAACACCGTGTATATTTTGACTTGTCAATACGAGCAAGTATCAATGTGTGCATTTAATATAGAAAGTAATTTTAATGGAATAACAATCCCGCGATTGAAATAGCGAAGCTCTTTTTCTTGAGCCTTGGAAAAAAAATCCTCGGAAAAAAAATCCCGGAAAATAAATCCCGGAAAATAAATCCCCGGAAAAAAAATCCCGGAAAAAATATTCCCCGATTTTTACCCCTGCGACCCTTGTAAAAAGGCGTCACAAGGGTCACAAGGGACCGCCTGAGAATCCGATCCAAAAATCGGAGTCGTCTGAGAAATCCGAGGATTATTTTTTAGGGGTTTTTTTTCCGGGGATTTCTTTTCCAGCACCCCTTTTTCTTACGGAGGCGTTTAAATTTAGACGAGTTAATCAGATTCAAATCATTGAAGAAAAACAATCTGAAATCATCTTTAGTTTGGGATTTCTATGTACCAATATTTTTCCGAAGGCAAGCACTGAAGTTTATCGATGTGTGTAATGACATTGAAGATGTTGATGATAATACAAATTTTCATTACTTGACAGAATAAATTAATAAATGACGAAGATATTAAATTATAAATGGTATGGAGGAAAATGGTGATGAGAGTAAATCGATGATTTACTATTGACTGAATCGGCGATGAGATGACGGATTGATGCGACGGATTTGTGGGGATTCTGGAGTGGAGTATTCGACTAATGGAGACAATCAGAAGTTTTTGTTGATTGTGGCTGAAGCCATTGTTGAACAGACTTTTGGTGATAGGAGCTTTTGGATCAGGGGTTGATTCGAGAGAAAAATTTACTAAATTCTGAAGGAAAATTTACTGTAGACTGTGATAGACCCGGCGTTGTATTGCACTGGATATGAGCAACAGAGTAAATGATGATACAATTCCATTATTCCTAGAGAATTATTATTCAAAGTGCTTCGGACCTCCCACTAATTGAAAACCATAGTTTTCTCTCCGCTATCATTGTTAAATTGTGTTGGATTAACTTATCAAATAGAATGCTTCTTATTTAATCGTTCTCTCTCACCCGGCTTGCCCGGTTTGCTACCTCAGGTTCATCAACAACATCCACTATACCTAGGTCTAGTGTCCTCTCGCTCTTAGGGCCATCGATGGCATGGCATTTACTCTTCCTTTCCGTGATTTTTATTTTGGTTAGGTTGACCTTGTCCCGGGCCAGTCATTTTTCATTTTTTGTGCTATTATCCTCGTTGTTCTACCCATAAATGAGTAAATTAACGAGGAAATATGAATAGAATAGTTACATAATCTCCTACTCGGGTGACCGTTAGGACCTTCTGCCAGAAACAATTCAAAATTTATTCTCGACATCGCAATAAGAAGAAAACTGCACGTTCATGTGCCACCATTTGCATCCAGAAAGAAGGAAATCGTCGAAACAAAAAAGTATATACCCGAATCCATACAATTTTATTATCCACGTCATCGATTTGCATCGTATGCGAGCACTTACCGCTGGCGACGCAACGGTCAGTGGCCTCAGGGACACTACCACTTTTTTTTCCATCCCTTCCCGTTTCTTACGCAACGTCTCATCGTATTGGAAGTCCCGTTAGAGCTTTCTGCAATAGTTGCTTCACATGCCTTCCCTCTTTTGTCACAGAGTCCCTCGAGTTGAGGGCTGTTATGCGATACGATAGAAGAAGTTTTCATCGAATTTCATATCGATAGCCAGCCGTATAAGCGATCGTATACCGTACCCACCTCCACACTCGTATATATCACGCAAAGGGGACTCGTACGACGTGAAAACTTCGTACACTTCTCCACCCTACATGGTTTCAGCGTTATTTTTTGTCTCTCCGACCGACTGTTTTATGTTTTGTCTATTGTCGCCGGTTGGGATCTAGTACGGGAGAAAATGTTGTGGAAATAATCCCCTCAAAATGATAATTCCCGGAACGATCGAATAACGAAAGGACTCGCTATATAAAAAAGCAGGATATAAAAATAACAAATAAAACAAGGATACAAAAAAACGTAGTAAAAAAAGCCCTGCGTCTTTGATGTTACCATTAGCTGAGTTCGTTGAATTCCCACATTTCTTTATTTTCCCTCATATTCACTTGAATAATCCCATCTAGCCTTCATTCATATGACCTTCTATTATGAATTATAAGTAGGATTAGAGAAATTTCCTTTGCGAATAATTAACGCGTGGGGCACTAAAACCATGCTGGTTCACATTCGGCAGTCCAACTGGGCTTTCACATTGGTCAGTCGTACCAGTTCTGCACTCTGTAGGCTCTCCTCTCTCGCACTCGCTCTACACCCCCTCTCCTTCATTCAAACCCACCTTAATCCATTCCTCCCCCTCTCCTTCTCCCCCTACACCACCCATTCTTGCGCCTGCTGACGTTTGAAATATTAATCGAGACTTACACATGGTGTTACGAGACTGGGAGTATTCTGTGACTGCATTATTAAGTGGCCCCTCGCGCTTTCATGCTACAGGAGGTAGGCTCGTCTACCCACTACCCACTACCTCGAAATAACGAATATTCCAGTCTGTACGCTCTCCCAAAAGCATAAGCCCGGCACTTTGTTAGGGTAATAAACAAAAAGAAAAAATTGAACATTAAAGATGGAATAGAATGAGAAGTGAGATTTGAAGCGAATAGCCGATAGTCTTCGCAATTCCGAGTTTGTTATAACTTTGCTGGTGATTAGTTTTAATTTCAGCATATTCCGAATTTTACATCATTACAAAATGGAACGCGAATCGATCGAGCCACGCGACTTAAGAAGCCCCTAGGTAAGGCATGCATGCATACATGCATAATTACTGTACAACTCGTACTTAGATCCAAGTCGGCTTCTACCCGTCTCCATCTTTAGCAAGCCAACGACGATGGTAAATTGCTGATAAGGGGGCGGTGGAGTTTTAAATGGCCGTAACGCAATAACGCATGCATTAGAGACTATGTGGCGCGCCTTTAGCGTCTACGTCGATATACGGTTACGTCATGGTGGTGTACACGCATTCTCAAGCTATTCTCCCCTTAGGTGTATCGAGAGGAGGAGGTTGGCCATATACCGAAAGCCGCATCCCCAACGGTAAGGGGGTAGTTTGCCTGACAACTCGATTACATGATATCGCCTGGCTTGAGTGGCAAGTGGTGATGCCGGAGATTCAGTCGTCGTCTCTACCGCTGCCTTGTTGTGTACTGGAACACCGGTGCACACCCTCAGCCGCAGCGGTCCATGCACATCGGTGCTTTTCTATCTCATCTACCTCGATTTTGATCTCAGTTATGATGTTAGAGGGATGATATTACGTATGAAATTGATAAACGCTCTGGAGCTGAAGTGATTATCATGGATAATGGGACGGCGGATGGCGAGTTGCTCAGTGTCTGCAGGGACTGTGATCCCAGGACGATAGATATTATACGGAAAAAATATTGGATGCCCCTACATGTTGCTGCGAACTATAAAGAAAGCTTTTTATCTGCATTTTGTACACCTCAACGTACACCATATTCCCCTGTGAGGTGATGGCGGGGCGGAGGAGGGACGTTTTCGTAAATGTGTTGGTGGTAATGTCTGTGAAATTTATTAGTAGCACGCGAGGATATACATAATATACAGTCCGTATGTACTGGCATCCTGTGTCGGACCGTGTTGCGGTGGCGCCTGGTGTACGATATAGTGGACAACGCCTGGACGAAACCCGCTTACCATCGTGTTTCCGTGAGCCGCTTATGGCTACTGAACCAGTTGCAAATCTTGCAATCACACAAGCATATGTATTTGTAGTTGGAATATTTAATTTTTCAGATGATTAGGGATGATTTTGGAGGAGGGGTTAGTCTTGCCATTGCAGATTTACAACTTGATGTCAGGACACTCTTGGAAAGCGCCATTAGTGGAGGACCCGCGCTGATCTCTTGCTCTCGGTTGTTCTGAGACATTCGAAGGGGGACTGAGAGGACGAGTGCATGGGATAGAAACATCCCACTCAACCCCCACACCTTGGGAAACCAGTGGAGTTGTGGCTTTTAGTCGAGCCAACGGTTTAGGAACATTAGGGTGGATCAGCCCTCCTCCGTAAGAAATGTCCATTACGAAATTTGTTGAGCCATGATTTATTCGGCTTTTGGTGGTTGACGCGCTACTGAAAACTTTGGATTAGAATTTCTAATGGAAGATTGTCAAGGATCTTGGCGCGTGTTGGAATTCTTGGGTTCTCAACAGAAATTATAAATGAATAAAATATCATACTTCTTCAAGCATTGAATATTCATGCGCAATCGTTCTGGAGGTACTGAATTCCTCGGTATTTTCATGGCAGATAATTTTATGAGGAAACCCGCGGTGAAAACTTTGTGCACAGATTTCGGCAGTTTATGCCGTTTTTCATTTACACATCAACATAGAATTATTTCAGCCTAGACTCATCTATCGTCAATCTTGCAATGATCTTCTGGATTGATCAAGAAACGGTAATGTTTGAGCTTTGAATCAATTGTGAAGGTCGGTGTCATACAGTTTTCTAATGATTTCATAATTTTTTTTAGTTAGAGTTTTCTAAACGGCCTATTACGTTAACGATAAACGACTGAAGTTTTGATTACGCCCTTATTATAGTATAATTACCGTCTAATTTCAATTTTTATGTTTTCAAAATTTTCTGCATGTCTTATCGATTCATTTGATAAAATAATACCGTTACGGATCATACCACAGCAGGAATACAATGAAACCTTTCGGAATTTGGGTGTCTAGCCAGGAATCTCAACTGATACTCCTATATCAAATTTTAGGCCAATATATGTAATAGTTCCTGAGTAAAAAAACAATTTTTCCAACATTTTTGAGAATAAAAGCTCAACGTCTTATTACTTTATCATTGATCGTCGCAAAGGGGACATAGAAGACCTTGCAACATGAGTTTCACTATCATTATGTGACTTATTACACGGATAATGATCTAGGAATCCCTTCACTTTATTAATACCAATGAAATTGAGGAAAATTGCATGAAAAATAATAAAACGTGAACAAATGTTTATTTTTCTCTCAAACATGAGAGAAAGTCACATATTCGATAAAACGATATTTTTATAAAACAATATATCAGTCGAGCGCCAACTAGTTCTATTCTAAAAGTTATATTTTTCGTCGTGGAGATGGGCGTGTAAGTCTCGTGTTATGAAAACAGAGAAAAGAAGAAATTGAGGGGATCAAGTATGAAGCTGATCGAACTACCCCTATTTCATTACCCCTATGAAAAACCATAAAAGAAGTATTAATGAGCCATAGGTGATTGTGCCGATAATCAAGTCTGGTTTATAGTTAATTATTGGCCTGACACTCGTTGTTTGTTTGGTGAATGTGAAAATTTTCGTGCTGAAAATGTCGTTCAATGTTTTCAAAACGAGGGGGCAGTTGAGCGTGATATGAACCATCGATGGGGTAATGAGCTGATGGTAATATTATGTTCAGCTGATGACAGCTCCGAGGGTGGCAATACTTTACGCCTGGAACATCAATGCGGCATTGATAGCTGGATGGCTATCAGAATTTCATCAAAATTACCATTGTCTGGATGATGAGATTTCCCGGAATTTTGGACAACCATTGAGTGATGGTGTGATGATGGAAAACATCCTCATTTTCAGGATCAATTACTTCTGATCATTGATGCATGCAATCCATCTTCGGGACATCTCAAGTGCATCACGGTGTAATCTAAATTGAATCAAGTGCGGAGAATTATTGAGACCGCTCCCCCTAGGGTGTCCCTTTGATTTTTATTCTCCTTTTCTATTGATGAAATGCAGACACCAGTTCTGGAGGGTCTGAAACTCAGACTCTACAAGAAATTTCCTAATTTCAGTTAATAATCCCTGAATTCAGTGCAAAGAACCTATTGGAAATCCTTGGGAAACTCCTCAAATTCGGAACATTTGGTAATGAATCAAAAAAAATATACGGATCGTAGATGAGAGCCATCAGATCTTTTCAATATTAAGTGATTAAGAGGAGAGGTAAGTACGGAATGTTTGACGATTCCAGACTGAGCAACACGCAATGATTCCTATTTTATAGATTCAAAGCACTGAGTGAACCAGCGTTGCTTGCAATGAAAGGAAGTATAGAATTTAAATACTTTAAGTAATAGTGTACTAGATTAACTGATTCAAATAGTTAGCATTTGTAATACATTTTGAGAACTAGGTCCTTTTCATCATTCTGAACGAAAATTCTTTCAGAATAATTAACAATTCCACTACGACCGGGCATATTTGCTCTCTGGCTTTTGGTAGTACAATATCCGGAAATACCGAGCTTATTACTGCAAATTAACCTTCATCCTAGTAATGTTTATCCTGTTGGAGTTAATTTCTTCAATACCGAGTGAAATCCTATTCGCCATAGCTACAAGGTTATATAAATATATTTCGATAGTGGCGTTATTAACATGAATCCGTAATGGGCTTATCATTGTTTTGTACACTTTCATTAATCACAAATTCCACCATATTACACTGTATTAATTTATCAATTCGTTATTGATTATATTGCTCTGATGAAAGCTGTTGATGGTAATCATCCCAAATTTCATGAATACTTTTATATGTATATTTCAGTAAAGAATCCAATATAAAGTTAAAAATACAGTAGAGACACGTTCGTGATCCCGGCTCGGATGGTGTCCTTCAAGCGATTTCAGCTGAAATCTAGGCGACAGAATTGCTTCCAATCCACCTGACTGAGCTTTGGAGAGGACTGGTCGGTAGTCAAGTAAATAAGGGCTGTGAGTAAGGAAGAAGTGACTATAAAGTTGAAGACAGAGATAAAAAAAACTTAGTGCGAGAGCTGTTCCGAGGATCAGCCGACCGAGAGGATAGTATTGGTCAAACGATCGAGAAGAAAACGAAGGCGTTTCTAGTGTCGTCAATGTCTCTAGTTGAAATGAAACTTCTTTTGGTTCAGTGGAATAAGCCGAAAACACGACGCGCCCTATGTCACAAAATTGGGAAACGATTTGAGGGGAATGGGTTCAGTCGGCGGCAGCTAGTGAGTAGCGCGTGGTGGGGAGCATTAACTGGCTGTCCCACTCCTTATACTCATTGGGCGGTAACGAGTGAATCGGAGCAGTGATGGTCATAAAATGCGTGACATGCTGGGAAATAACGCACCGCCTACTGAGTGAATGTAAAATAACGGGGTTAGTGGGGACAGTTTAGTTGGTGTCTTAGTTATTTACGGAGAAATGACACAAAAGAATGTACGGGCAAACGGCTGCTGGTACCAAATACTACTTGGGTTACTGTAGGTTACTTGTTGAAAGTCCAGATACTACTGGAGTTACTTTACGCAAATACGCTACTAATTTCACGAGAGGGTCGTGGTTTCTTTCCGTAACTGCCATGATTACAATTTGGAAGAATCGGAGTAATTTTATGCAGGTAACGGATTTTATTAGAGTTTCTATTATTGGGCGCGAATTTCTTTCTGCAAAAGCCGTTCACGGTCGAAAAAAATGCAATTTCAAAAATTCAAAATTTCGAATAAAAAATGTCGAGCTCAAAAGTTCGACTCAGATATTTATAATTGACAATTTTGGCCCAATAATTCAAAATTCAACGTTTGGCCTTGAAAACTTGAAATTCAAAATTTGAAACTCAAATTGTGGAACTCAAAGTTCCAAATTTCCATCAAAAAATGATTAATGAAAAATTTGCTATTCAATATTTGGACCCCTCTCACATGAATAAATGGCCTCNNCCTCAATGAGAGGTCCCCCTGCCCCCCCTCTATTATCGCCACTCTCTATTTAAAACCTTCTTTCATTGAAGCCACTTGTTTCCCAATTAATAAAACTCAAAGGAACCAGAAACGTTGCATTTAAAATTGTGTTTAAATTTCAAACTTTGTTCTCTATGTGGTAATGACTGCAAGTTTTTGCTCCACAAATCACCACTAATATTGTTATTTGCGGTAAGTACCAATCTGGTACTGACTATATGAGTTTTTTTTGTCCTTTTCATAAGTAGAATTGATAATTAATTCAAGTGACTTCTAACTTCGAGGAAAACACTAGAATCCACTGAAATAGTATATTTCGTAACAAGTGAAAAAAAATAGTTTTTGGCGAGTGGGATTATATCACTCGCCTTCAGCTCGTAATATAATCCCACGAGTCAAAAACTACTTTTTTCACGTGTTACGAACAATATTTTCCATCTCAATGTGTCGAAATAGTATATTTCGTAACAAGTGAAAAAAAAATGGTTTTTGGCGAGTGGGAGGTTTATATCAGGAGCCGAAGGCGAGTGATATAATCCCACGAGTCAAAAA
>JAPYZM010004291.1:0-14644 GCA_030522845.1 Psyttalia concolor
AGCCTTTTATTCCCAAGATATTTGATGCTAAATTAATTTGAATAAACATAATAGAATTCAGATCTTTTTAAAAAAAAAACATATTTTTAGACCAATATATACCGGAAAGGGGAAATCAAATTAATAATTAAAATTAATAGCATTATGTGGGTTTTCCGGGATTTCCTAGTGTTTGCCAGAACTTCCTAGAGTTATTTGAGTTTTCCGTCGTTTGCTGCGCAGTTACGCAGGGTGTCATGGGAAACCCTGCACAAGCACAGTAAAACAACTGCCGGAGGCATTCCCAATACAAGTATTCTTCCAGACTGTTTAGGGTGAATTACATTTTATACAATTTTCCGTTATCCTCTCGTCATTGAGATATTTCCAAACTTGATTTCATCGCACTGTACTCTGAATGAATAATTTTTTTTTTTAATTATAATAATGAATTGATGCAAAAGAGAGAAAAAAAAAAAAACATTTATTAGCTGTGTTGTAAGCTTATAATTACAAAACTATCCTGTAAATTGCGAAGAAAATAATCACAGGAATGGTTCGATGTTAATTTCAATGGAGGAGCAGGGCAAATGCACTTCAAATTTCTGAAGAATTTCCGGATGGAGAACACCCATTTTCCCAATTACCTCACCATGAACCATTATTTTAGCACATCTTTGAGGGAAGTACGTCGGATCTGCATAAAAAAAATTTCTTTTGTTTCAAACATATCTTTTTGTTTATCGTAAAATACTGATAAAGAACTAATTAAGTGTCACTGAATTCAATTGGAAGAAAATGATTTACCTTCGGCTGCCTCAAGGAAATAGCCATTTTCACTCTTGTCCATACTCCAGGGAAGCTCCAGGAGTTGCATCACTCGGTCGAGAAGTCCATGAATGATTTCAAACCCAGCAGATTTGTTGCAATGAACAGCACACAATCTTTTCTCGTTCCTCGCCCCACAGTTGGTGGTTTTGTCTTTCAGAACAACATCAGAGACTTCAAAAAGTTTAAGAGGTAACGGCATCTTCTTATTGGCTGAAATTGTCTTCAAAAGTCCTGGAAGAAGGGATGTCCTGGCTACCTGTGGAATTTTAGACGATTCATACGTGCAATAAATAAAATATCAGATAATTCCCAAAGAAAATTTAAGGTATTTCCTCTTATCAATTGTTCCATTATTTCCTTACAAATAATGAATAAAAAAAAAATGTTACATACATCTGTAGTAGCAAATTTCGGGAGTTACTAAAAAAATTTCTTCCACATTTTACTGTAAATAAATTAGTTTTCTTGATATTAGTAGATTTAATCGGCCCAACTATGTTGATTCTCGAAAAAAATTATTTTCCAACTTTTGACTTGAAAGGAAAAAAAAAACATACTTGAAATTCCAAAGTCTTGGGATTTGATATGATGACAGCAGGAATTTTATCAAAACTCCAACCCAACTTTTCCGAGACATCCTCCCGCGAGCACAAAGAGAAAGTCAAAGCCTCAGTGAATCCAGCCTGAGCTAATTCTTGTCTGAGGTGATCAGATAATTTGTTCAGAGGGAATTCCTTTCCAATTGTTGACGTCTGAGGAATTGTCCTCTCTATGTTATTGTAACCCCAGGCGATGGCAATATCTTCATAAATATCGCAGGGATGAATAACGTCGTGTCTTGTTGGCGGAATTTCGACATTCAGGACTTGATCTTCCTCGACACTCGTCTCAAGTCCCATTTTCGAGAGCAATCGAGCAACTTTTGTTGGTGTACATTTAACTCCGATATAACTAACAGCCTCTTTGCTATTTATCTTGACAGTTCTGTATGACAATTGTGGATGAGGACGGAAAGTTGAAGGGCTTTCACCGGGATTGGCTCGAACTCCAACTGTTTCAACTGTGAATTTGGTCTTACAATACTGACTGAAGGCACAGACTAGAGTATCAAGAACAATTTCCGCTTTCGTTGGATCAGTTGCTGTGGCCTCAATCAATATATTCTTAGTATTCAAGGTAATCTTCGAATGATCGGAATTAATTATCGGTGGCAATGACAGAATGGTTCCTTCACTATCATAAACCACTGGGAACACTGGACTATCTCTAATTATTGGCAAATATTGCTTCAATTGTGGATGATGAGCATAAAGTTCCATAATTTCAAGTCCATTGTATTCTTTATCTTGATTCAAGGGTTTAAACCGAATGTCCTCTGGTGGTTTGGCATCGTATGTAAAGGGCCCCTTCACAGTATCTAAATCGTGAGTGCCAATGGAGACGAGCGATCGTTTCCGGCAGATATTCTGATGTAATTTCTCCTGTAGATCGATGAAACTGTCGTAAGTTTCTTTCGTTAAAGTTACATCCCTCAGTACTGCGCCAACAATATATGGACGAATTTGTTTGCACTAAAAATCAATATATAAATGAAAATAATAAAACTATCGATTATAGAATATTTGGCTGAATTAGTAGTGACCAGAAATTTACAATTGCCTCTTACTTTTTCTGCAATATCGATATTTTCTCTCCTTGGCATATCAATTGTTGCATAACGAGGGGTTGGAATTCTGAAAGATATATTAAAGAAACAATATTGTTTTCACATTCATTATTCGTTTGCTATTATATATTATTCAACTATTTAACAAATTAAAAATTACTTCTCCAAAAATATCAATAATCCAGTGACAAGACCCTCTAGACAGAGAAGATCGTATCTATTCGCAGGAATGTCAATTCTGTAGATAATCTCCTCAGACGCACCAGCACTCTGCTCCACCCCCTGTTCCTTCAAGATCATCTGCTTTTCCGTTGTCTACAATGTTTCTTCCACATTATAGACATTTACATAGCAAATATTACTCTATACATTGAATTTAGCAAAATACAATATCATAACTATATTTTTTGTCAACAATTTCACAGGCTTCCGAGATATAGTCAAAACTAAACTCGGTCAATGTCTTTCTGCATAAGCTAATGGTTAAACATCATTCAACTATCGATGCAATAAGTCATTAATGAAAAAATCTCATTGTTTAACATTACCACTTCGTCCAGCTCCAGCCCAAAGGCAAAGCACAAGGTCTGGAATTCTTCAACGGCTTAAAAAAAAAAAAAAAAAAACAAAACAAAACAAAAAAACATCATGAGGGACCTTGACACTTTGAAAGGGTATTTTTTTCCAAAAAATGAAATATTTAACGGAACCCATTAAACCAGGAACCGATTTATTTTTTGTCACTCCTAAAAACCTCAGAATTTACTTACAATATGTTTGGCCCAGTGCTTTGAACAGCGAATCACGTTTGACGCCGACTGTAGGCATGATTCGAAATTTTAATTACCCTGAAATAAGACAGTAATTATTAATTAACCCCCAAAGCACTCATCAATATTTATATTTCAATATTTTGGAAAGTGTGAACGTGTAAACACGATAAATAAAACAATTACCAGAGTGGATTCAGCAGAATTAGCAAATGATAAATATCTGTAGGGAGGAGAGCTCACACTCGTGTTGCGGGCGAATCCACAATGAATCACAATGAACATTTTTTTCATTCACTTGTCGTTTGTTAGAGGCGCTGTTGTCGCTCGCGAGCGCGCGTGCGCGCCCGCGTCGACTGCGCGCGGCGCGGCGCGGCGCGTCGAATGCGCGCGCCACCTCTCGAGAGTTTTGTTCATTTCCGTGGACTCATTGGTCACTCATTAAACACTTTCCAATGTCCTACAATTGTTTTTAACGTCAAAATGTTGTCAAGTGGTAATTAATCAGTCCAATAAAAGAGTGAAAAATGCCAGGACAAGATTCCGTCGTCGTTCCACCCCTTTCCACCGAGGGAGATGAGGCTGTACCCTCTTCACAGCCAATTGTCGGTATCATCTACCCTCCCCCAGAGGTTAGGAATATCGTGGATAAAACCGCAAGCTTTGTCGCCAGGAATGGACCAGAATTTGAGTCGAGGATTCGTCAAAACGAAACAGGAAATGCCAAGTTCAATTTTTTGAATTTCGGCGATCCTTATCATGCCTATTATCAGCACAAGGTCAAGGAGTTTAAGGAGGGAAGAGGATTGGAGCCGTCAGTGGGCACAGTGGGCACAGTCCGGGGAGTTACCCTGAGTGCTCACCAAAAGCAACAAGAGATTCTGAAGCAGGTGGAACAGCCTTTCGTGCCCAAGGATCCACCCGCTGAGTTTGAATTCATCGCTGATCCCCCATCAATATCAGCCCTGGATTTAGACATTGTAAAACTGACGGCACAATTTGTTGCAAGAAACGGCCGTCAGTTCCTGACAAACCTCATGAATCGTGAACAACGAAACTTTCAGTTTGATTTCCTCCGCCCTCAGCACTCTCTCTTCCAGTACTTTACCAAGCTCCTGGAGCAGTATACAAAAGTCCTGATACCCCCCAAGGACCTTCTTCCCCGTCTCCGGGAGGAGTCTAGCTCGATGGATAGCATTTTGGAACAGGTGAAGTATCGCTCAGAGTGGCTCAAGTATCAAGAGGCTCAGCGTCGCAAGGAGGAGGAGGAACTGGAACGAGAACGGGTAGCATACGCCCAGATTGACTGGCACGATTTCGTGGTCGTGGAAACGGTGGATTACCAGCAATTTGAAGTTGGCAATTTCCCAGCACCGACGACCCCCGACGAAGTGGGAGCGCGAGTGCTAATGCAAGAGAGAATCGAGGATGGAGACGATGTGGAAATGCAAATTGAGTCCGATGGAGATGACGAAATGCCCCAGAGGACCGACAATGATAGGGATCGAGCTGCTAAGGACAACAATCAGGTTCAGGATATGGAGGAGGATTCGAGTGATGAGGAGACACCAAACGAGCCTCCAAATGCGACTGGCAATCGGGGGACCATGCAGCCTCCACCATTGCCACCAGCCCCAGGGAATGTTATAATTAGGAAGGGATATGATCCCAAACAGCACAGCCAGAAAGCTAGGCCAATCGCCTCAGACGTCATCCTGGTATCTCCCCTGACTGGGGAGATCCTGGGAAAGAAAGTAGAGGAGCATATGCACATTGGATTGCTGGACTCTCGCTGGGTCGAGCAGAGGGACAAACACCAGGAGAAGGTCGACCAAGAATCGGTCTATGCCTCTGGTGCAGCTGTCAATGCTTCCTTGAAGCATTTAGCTGAGAGACGTACTGATATTTTTGGTATTGGTGATGAAGAGACGGCGATTGGTAAGAAAATTGGTGAGGAGGACACCAGAAAGGACGACAAAGTCACTTGGGATGGACATACGTCGAGTGTTGAGGCTGCTACTAGGGCTGCTAGAGCTAATATTACGTTGGAAGAACAGATTCATCAAATTCATAAGGTATTTATTTATCTTTTTATATCTTGAGATTTTTCAATTATTTATTATATTCTATTTATTTATTGATGTATTGATTTATCTATTATTTTCCATACTTTTATGCTTAAATAGTTATTTCTGCCTTTCTTTGATTTTTTCTCATTAATTATCATGAATTATCAATTCCATGCACGATTATATTATATACATCAACAAGCCAAACGAATTTCCCCATAATCATACTACCCTTGAAAAATTGCTCATCAATCAATTCTCAATCAATTCTCCTTTCCTAACTATCAAAACAAAATAATTACCCACAGGTAAAAGGTCTGCTTCCGGACGAGGAGAAAGAGAAGATCGGGCCAAAACCAGTAACAAGCCGAGCTGCAGAGTTAAGTCACATGGCGGCAGTTGCCTCAAAGCCGCAGGCCACTCTGAAAGCGCCTCCAAAGCCCCCAGTCCCAAAGCCCATTCAAGTTCCCCAGCAACCACCCCCTCCGACGATGACAATGCACATGGGAATGCCCCAGGCCCCGATGATGCCCCCCCAGCCTCCGATGATGATGATGGCACCGATGCCCCCCATCAGGCCTCCTCCTCTCATGACTCCCTCGATGTCTCCATTCATGCCGGCACCTCCAGTAATGCAGCCACCAATTCCCCAGCCAATGGGACTCAAACACCCCATGGAGAATGTCCCGGAGGAAGAGTCACCAGCGAAAAAGGCCAAGACTGAAGACTCATTGATCCCTGAGGCCCAATTTCTCGCCAGGCACAAGGGCCCTGTGCAGTTGAGTGTCGTGGTACCGTTGATGACTGACAAACCCGATTGGAAGCTCAATGGACAGACTCTGAGCATTACTCTTCAGCCAAATGATACTGTAGCTACTCTAAAAGCCAGCATTTGCGAGATGATTGGCATGCCTCCTGGCAAACAGAAGATTCAAACTGAGGGCATTTTCTGTAAGGATCTCAATTCGTTAGGGTACTACAATCTCAGCAGTGGCAGTGTCGTCAATTTGCTGCCTAAGGAGAGAGGTGGCAGAAAAAAATAAAACTACTACAACTTTAAGTTAAGTAATTATAGGTAATTGCCTGACTACACATTGAATGGACACAATAAATAATCAAATAGAAATAAATTTTCATTTTGGGGGAGTGGAGGTCTTAAACAATTCACGCAATTAATCCATATAATATATCATTTCATTATTCCATTATTCCATTATTCCATTATTCCATTATTTTACTATTTAATTATTTATTCATTGATCGCCAATATAAATAATTCAAGGTCATCGTAGTAAAAATATTCGAAAATTCGGATTTTTCCCACCAATTTCCAGACATTTGATGCAATTCTTCGGTCACAATCTTCAGGCCTATCATAATGTATCAACTAATCACTTAATTATCTATTCATCAATTGAGGGGCGATATGAAATCTCAGCTTGATTTATTTGCCTCCAGCAATTGGGCTACAATCTTGCGGTAGCGCTCGAGCATTGGTTTATATATCTGAAAGAAAAATATTTGCCGAAAATATCCAAGATTGAACAATTAATTAAGAACTATTGGCTGATTGGCTGATAAATTCTCACCGACTCAGCATCGCTGTAGGGTCGGCACAACAACGTTGGCACTGGAATGCTGCTTGTTATTTGTTCGAAGGATGATTTGTGACGTTCGAGGGCGTACTTCGCTTGGTATGCACCTCCCAGTACAGCTGAATTTATCATTTCCTACGGATAAATTCAACGAGTTATTATTAAAATGATTTTTATCTTCAATAGAAAAGGTAAAAATTCATTCCCGGGAGAAAAAAAAAAATTAATGACACATAAACAAATAGATTAAACATTAGTATAGGATATATAATTATATAATTCAATATGACTGACTAAAGTGTAAACTGGAGAATTGAAGACGTCGGCCAGCACTTGGAGGACAGTTTTATTCGTTGAGGCACCTCCAGTCGCTATTATTCGACAATTGGGCCCTGGAGAATGATGAACATTTTTTTAATGAACACATTGAAACAATGACAGTCAATTTATTGAGGACAAAGTATCAAACAAAATATTTTTTTATGCGCGTCTTTATAAATCTCCTCATTAAACACTTTATGTAAATATTTAAAACTCATTAATTCCTGAAAAAAACTGGCGAACAAAAGGAAAAACAAATTCAAGTTGAAATAATTAGCGGGTCATCTGAAAAAAAAAAAAAACAATAGAATTAGTGAATAGCAAATAAAAGTCAATGAAAAACCTATGATAAATCCAAAATCCTCAGCATACGCTCTCCTAGCGATAAATTGTCCTTCTACAAGAGCCCTAACTTCAACTTCTTTGGAGCTGTATCTGGATATTTTTTCATCAGCTTTATTGAATCTATAGTCGCCGATTAATGGGGGAAGAATTTCTCTGGCGTCCAAGTATATGGCCATATTACCAAAGTTTCCCCTGGGTGTACTATCCAATAATTCATTGAACAGTTGCCATGAGCCACCTGCTGCGCTATCGCGAATTCTTTCTCGAGTCAGAGAACCATTTTTAAAGCTGAAATCAAGAATTTTGGCTCATTTACTCAAATGAATAATTTAACAATCGTTGAGCGTATCAATAAAAGAAAAGAAAAGAAAAGAAAAAATGGAAATTGTTAATTTACAATTTTTTACATTAGTATATATATATATATATATTTTTTTTTTTTATCTTTGTTTTGCATGGAGAAATATTTTTACCAGAGTAAGCCCATGTAAGCATCGCTGTCAATTGGATTGCAGAATACATGACCCTCAGTCACTGTTTTTGGAGAGTCTAGCCAGAGAAAGAGAGTATCACTGGTGCCCAGACTGCATGCTAAATCTCCTTTTTGTAATCTCATTCCTGCAACAAGTAATTTTTATTAAATCTTTTCTTAAAATTTTTTTTCGCCTCACTGAATTTTAAATGACTTGTTGAGAAGATTTTTTTCCTAAAATTTCCCAACAGTACTTGAAAAAAAACTGATTGTGAATATTTCTCTGCAAATCATTAATTACCCAAATGGGTAAATAATTTAAAGAAAAATCGTTACCCATTAACGAGGCAGGATTATCCCCAGTGAAGGCGACAACTCTACACTCCTCATTAAATCCAAATCTCTCAACGAAATAATTGGAAATCGGCCCGAGGTCAGTGTGCGAAGGCACTGTATCTCCTAGTCTGTCTCTCAAATTCGGAGCGCAAATCTATCAATCGAAAAATTGTAAACAATCCAGTGGGGTGCACAAACAAAAAATATTTCTTCAGAGTAATAGAAAAAACTAGAAAGAGAGCAGAATTTTCTAGTGAAAAATTGAAAAAACTAAAATGAAAAAATACTTGGAGGAGATTATCGTTCCATTTTTTCGTTCGAATATCCATTAGATTCATGCCAGAGCCATCGGAGTAATCGATGGGCGCGTAATCACCGATGAGGAGACTGGCGACGAAACTACTTATAAGTGATATTCTCTGGAATTCATTAGTGTGGAATTCATTATTATGTCTCATCAATAGTGAATACGAACCGACTGTTTACCTCTGTCGTGTTGTAAACATCCGGTCTAGTGCGGTGAATTTTCGCTATTTGCGAGCCGGAAAACCTCTCGTAAGCACGTGAACCCGTTATTTCCGCTAATTTCTAAAAAAATTGCTAATTATTTTTCCATAAATATAAGTATAGAGGAAAGAAAATAAAAATACCTAAAAATGAGTTAAAATTGATCTTCTTCAGAGAATTAAACTTGAGATATTTAATAAAAAGAAAACTAAAAAATGCAGAAAAAAAAATATTGTTGACAAAGGAGGAAGAGAAATCAAAAATAGAAAAATAGACTTACAAGAGCACCACCAATTCCTTCTTCAATAATCCGACACTCTTCCCGTGTACTACAGTCCCTCCATATGGGAGCCATGGACGTAGCAAAGGCATTCGCCAATTGTTCATGAAGGAATTTTTCGGGTTTGAGATTCCCGAGGCTATGCTGGCTTCCCCAGCTCCAATAGACAGTCCCATGTTGCTATAAACCATTCGAAATTCAATGAAATTAAATGTGGGATTAAATGTGGCAATCGGCGGGATCAAAGACAACCAATTCGCCGCATTCCCTACCTGTCCGCAACCGGAAATACCTCGGACTCGGGCGAAATCCACTCCGCATACCCTCAGCTTATCCAAGAGCATGTCCAGGGCTTTGACCCACATAAGACATGGGGCCTGAACGACATTTGGGCTCTGTTTTCTCTGAACCACTCCTCCGTATGTGCTGAGCCGAGAAGTCAAAAAAAAAAAAAAAAAAAAAAGAGAAGAAAAATTCCTTTAAATTGTCTGATTTTCAGTATGTTTACCGAAATTCTGGAAGATCATTGTCGAATTGGACATGGGCCTCATCCAGCACATTTAGATGTTCATCTACAACAATAGCTTTGAGCTATAAAAGAATAAAAAAAAAAAAATGAAACAATTGTTTCACCATTAAACGAGATAAAGCACAACAACAGACCAAAAAATTGAATTTATCCAACCAATAGAAGAAACTCGCGACTCACTCCACAAAGAAGATAATCAAAATTTCGCTATCTGCCTCATATTTCAAGAATCGTTGCAAAAACTCAGTGAGATCAAGCTCATAAAATTCATTATAGTTCAATCCTGTAGAAATAGTCAATCGTAACCATTCAAAACTCCCGCCAAACCTACTATCAGGTGTGCCGACGCGTACAGGTGCGTCTCTCCTGAACACCTGTTCTATGCTCCCTCCAAGTCATCTGCAAGCTACCTCGATAACACCTTCTCAATGTGAGTAAACAAAAATGACAAGTAGTTTTGCCCCCCCCCCCCCTCTTTGGCCCTTTACACTAGGCTTAACTAAATTCAAAACATCTATTGCCCCCAGTCACTTAAAACGCGAAAACATAAATTATATGCTAAATATGCGTCTCGGCTATCAAGCTGTCCCCAAATACTGAAAATCCAAGATCCAAGAGAACAATAATTGTTTAAAAAACTGCACTGGCTATTTTTTGATAAATCTCCATATAGGTAAGATTATTGTAAGGTTAATAAAAATTAATTAAACCTGTTGTGTGCTGAGGTCCAGGCCCACATAAGTTGGGCCCAAGTCGCTCATATTCCGTGAACAGACTGGAACGCCTGGAAACGGTATAAAAACAACTAAACAACTGTAGAATTCAAGTGTTGAGAGTATGCGCAAGGCGGGACGTATCCAAACTGCTAGCCACAATTGATGACAACTAAATTCTATCATTTATCGCCCTCCCCACCCCTGTGGGGCCTTTTTTATACGCGTGGGTCGTACTATACGGTGGCCAACATTATGCACATGTCCATTAATCTCTGAGAGTTTTCAAAAAAAAAAAAAAAAATTAAAGAGGGGTGGGGGGGCATTTTGGGGTGTTGATGGTGGTGGTCGAATGGGGAGGCGGGGGAGGGAGATAAGGGAATAGATCATTTGCATTAAAGTCCTTTTAGCGTGGTCGTAAAACATTGAAAATAAATTAAAAATAGTGGAGAAGCTAATGGAAAAATGTGAGCTGTTTCTTGGTGGATTTCTTTTTTTCTTGAGCATTGAGTGAAAGTATATTTGATTTTTTGTCTCGGTTTAGAAAAGCCTCAATACAATACGATTGTCAATGGAATTTTTTCCTTCACGTACCCTTATTATCACTAACTACCGCTTTTTATATAGCTCTCCTAAATTTCTCCTAAAAATGGTAATCGTAAGCCCCCATTCTTCATATTATCTCGACATACGAATTCTCAATATAATTGACAATTCTTCCATGGAGTTTCTGGTGCCAACCGGTCTTTATATCCCCCGTATACCAATTTCTGCACTTTGGTTTATCATATCGTTTCGCTCCCAATGCTGTGTGAATGCACAGATAGCAGAGGGAAGAGAGGGGAAAAAGAGCGCAGGAGCCATCGGGTAAGCGCCAAAGAGTGTCAGATGGGTAGAGTATTGCCGAGGAAGAGTCTAGCCCGATGGCGCGGCGGACTAGCGTCGCGCCGACGACGGTTTAACTGGCGTCAAAGCACAGTCGAATCCGGCGCCAGCCAGCCAGCCAGCCAGCCAGCCAGCCAGCTAGCCAGCCAGCCAGCCAGCCAGCCAGTCAGTGTTAGGGACAGAGGAGCCTGGCCTCTGTTGGGGTACCCCTGGCTGAAAGCCCCGGAGGAGACGAGTCCCAACGTCCCGACGACGCCGAAGAGAGACGCCAAACCTCGGGGTTGACGCCAACGGGACAACCCCTCTATCCCTGCCTCCCTGCCTCCTTTTTTTTCTCCTTATTGGGCTCTTATTGTTTTCTTTGGCTTTGCTCATATAGTTTTTTTTGTCGTTTTCAACTATCCGCATCTCGCGGTTCACCTCTTGGTTTTTAGGGAGGGCCGCGAAGATGATTGCTGAAGGAGAAACAAACAACAAGTACAGATTAGTTATTTTTTAATTTACTATTTTGGAGATTATCTCAATGACTGACAATTGGTACGTGAAATTCCACTTTCCACAATTTTTAATGACTACGACGTAGGAATACGACATTTCCTAATTTTCTTCGCCTTCCGTCATTACTTTTCAAATGTGTGAACTCAATATCAATGAGAATATCAGGCGACAAGTGATTGATTCGCCGGAAAAAAAATGTGATGTGAGACGATGGGAGGTAATAACACCCTCAATTTTTCACTTGCTCCATTGTTTTTTTCCCCCCTGAAAATACATTCGTGAGGGGGGGGGGGGGCGCCAAGTGTTTTGACGCTTGTTATACGGTAGTATAAAGGAAATGGTACACTATGAGTATGGGGAGAGGAAGAGGATGATAAACAAGGAGATCCAAGTCGCCAGTCGGACCAGCCGTCGGTGGCCCATTGGAGCCTCTATCCTCATACCCAACTCGATTTTTCCACGTTTTCTCCCCCTTTTATCCGAATCGTTCAACCAACACTATTGGCTCCGATATGTGTGTGTCGTTAGCTCGGGGGAATTCTGTCGTTACGAGTTGCCAGTTGCCAGTTGCCAGTTGCCAGTTTACAATTTACCCACCAAAAACACCCGGGGCAGAAACCTCCTCCTTTCGAGCAACAAAAACACATATTCTCAATTTACTGCCTTGTATTTTTATCTTTCATTATTATTAAATATTCGGCATTCAAGTGGGATGGGTTTCAAGTGGGTTTTTTGAAAAAAAAATTTCAATCATCTCTGCTAAAAATTGGATTCTGCCGAATTGAATTTTCTAATTAGCTGTGGCCGAAATGATTGAATTAACCATGGAGAATCCATTTTTTGTTGATGGCCCAATGATTTTTTTTTAAGCAAAAAAACCGTCTCTCACCCCATATTAATAAATTGACGATTCAATTAATCACGTCACGTGGGCAACACATCGTGTCTGAGCTAGAGCGTTCTCTTTCCCCTCAATCTAGAGAGGGAAAAAAGCGAACGCCTGCGCAACGGTGACACCCTCCAAAACTTCAATTGACCTTAATAAATAAAATATGTTTGTATTGGATAAGGAGAGATTTTAGAAGAAAATAACAGAAAATAAAAGCAACTTTGTCTCAAACTAGCAACGTGAAAATCAGATTAACATAAATAGATTAATTTTTCATTGGTGTCTTGCTGAATAAATGCAAAGAAAGCTCGTATTTTGAAGAGACATTTTTTTTCTTCAACATGATAGTAAATTTATCAATCTGTTTATGTGTTCAGTTACTGGATGGATTCTCCAGAAGGAGGTGGGGTTTTGTAAAATTGATGGGGGACGAGCGAGACAGATAAAAAGGGGGATGGAAATTTCGTCGCGTGGAGGAGCATTCAGAGAGGGGTAAAAAGGCGCCTTCTCTTTGCACCACCCACGAGTTATCCAACGAAGAATGGTGAACCGGCGCCAACTGGCCAACAACGTCGCGCCTACATCACCCTTACAAATAGGGGTTGCCGAGGGTATTCTGAATCAGTTTAGTGGCCACTGAGTTGTGCGACAGTCGTTCCGATCTTGAGAGTGATCATCTGTGAGGAATTTTTGTGGTTGCCATTGATATTGAAGGAGAATCTATGTGAGTTTTTATACATTAGTGATGTGATAGAGCCCAATGGATTTTATATATATCGACCATTTATTCCTGAATTTATAAGACCTGGACTTTATAAGATATTTGTAGAAAATTTAATAATTATCAAAGGAATTCATTACTAATACTAACATTTTATCCCTTTCTCCAATTAATAAAGATCCATCAATGACCCTTTCTTTGTTATTCACTTGGACAAGTTGAATTTCAATTTCCAAAGTATTACAAAATCCATCTTTTTCATGGATGGTGGTACACTACCATCAAAACCCGTTTTCTAAAATTAGCCAATTTATGAGCGACGACCTACGAATGCCTTTCTTTTGCCTTCCCCTCTCCCACTTTATCACTGAGATTCCTTTGGTCTTGAGCGTTCAAAAGCGTCTTTCTCATTCCTCGTACATATCACGTTAAACACGCACATTAACCATACTATGCCCCCGGACCTTACTACGTGTTTCCGCACGACTAACACGTTGTTATACACAACATAAACGAAGGCAAATTATTTCCGTTTTTATCCCCGCGGGACAACTATTTATTTAGAGAGGGGCCCAGTGTTGATATTTAATTCCAAACACTCATAAATACTCTTCACGGCTTCAAATACAAGCTACAATTTTTTTTTATCAACATTCTAAGCAATTATTTTCCACTATAATAACACTTTTGACTCCCTAGGGGAATAAATATTATTTTTCATCAAATAAATAGTACAATTCGTCATTTTTTATTAGCAATGTCTCGACAGTGTCCGGTCATCATGTAAAAAAATAGATAAATATGCACTTTTTGAAATTACAATGTTTCTCCTCTCAAGATGACAGACAAGAAAGACAAAAATAAATGCTAGTATTAAGTTTTTCAACAGAGTCTCCAAAAATTGAAAAATGAGTAAATTTAAAAATTTACCGCGTGAGGCGCCATCTCCGTTTCTCCCCTCCTCAAAGAAAGCTCCAATCTAGTCATTAGATCGTTGCCCCCCACTCGACTTGCGCGCGCACTATTATCACGAGCCGAGCGGCGCCAACGATCGGGGGCGTTGGAGGGAGAGACGAGAACTGGTGACGGCCCTGGACCTCGTGCGTGTCTCTAGTGAGTCCAAGTGCCTGGTATGTGACTGTGGCTTGTGCATCGCTTGCAAAAAAAAAAAAAAAACTCGTTAAATCGTCACCTTCGCTAACTTTCTAGTATTTTTATCCGCCTCCCCAGTTCCCCAG
>JAPYZM010004294.1:0-10562 GCA_030522845.1 Psyttalia concolor
TTAGAAAACGTAATGAGTGCCTCTGCCCGGGACTTAGAAAATGATAGACCTCAAAAGAAAAATGAATGAACTCTTACTCTTCAGCTGTTGACTTCTTGCTCCATCGACTCGAACGGGGCCAAATCTACACGTGGGTGGGACCACTCCTGTTGGCCGTGAACCCTGGAAACGAAATTCTAAACGATCTCTACAATGAATCCAACAAAACCCAGTTCTCCAAGGACATGGATCTGGTCCTCCGCAATGCACCCCCTCATGTCTACGGAATAGCGAATCGAGCCCGTTACCGATTGGTCCAAGGGCTTGGAAAAATATCCCAAGTGATTGTTATTAGTGGAGAGAGTGGAACGGGGAAGACCTTCAGCTCCCGACAAATTCTCGACTTCCTCGCGGGGATCGACAAGAACGCAGCGAAGCTAAAATTTCCGGAGGGGGTCGAGAGTATTGCGCATGAAATTGGAAATGTTTGTCCATTAATTGCTGCCTTCAGTACAGCGAGAACAGAGCGAAATCCAAGTAGTTCAAGACATGGTCAGCTTGTCCAGCTGCAGTACAGAGGAGGGGCCATCAGGGGAGCCTGCGTGCATTCGTTCCTTCTGGAGAGGACGAGGGTCACTCAAACTGATGATAATTTCGATATTTTTTATCAGGTAAAAACTAGTATAATTTGCCAATTTGATTGATAATTAATTATTGATGTCCCTAGATAATGGCTGGACTCTCTGCCGACGAGCTGTCAGCCCTCGGTCTCTCCTGGTACGATAACTACGTAATTCTGGGTAAGAGCCATCTCCCGCACTCCCTCAAATACCAGAAAGCCTTCGCCTCTACAGCTCGCGCAATGGACACTCTGGGCTTCACCCAAACCTTGAAAACCGAGATCTTCCAAATTCTCTCTCTCCTCCTCCACATGGGCAACATAAAATTCCGCGAGATCACCCCAGAGAGTTGTGCCCTAAATACAACAGACCCAGCCTCACAAAAAGCCATTAGCAACGCATGCAGACTCTCCTCCCTCCAGGAGCACGAGCTGGAAGAGCTCCTCACAACCACCTTGATCTGCCCCAAGAGCACAAGAAGACGTCACACGATGTACCGAAGAGTTCTGCCAACCGCTGAGGCCTGTCGCCATCGTCTCTTCAGTATAATCCGCTGTATCTACGACAGACTCTTCCACTCCCTCGTCGACAGAATAAACGAGATAATCTCAGACAAAGCAGACAATCACCACTGGCTCGGAATCCTCGACATCTTTGGTTTCGAGTCCTTCGAGACCAACGGAATCGAGCAGCTCTGCATAAATTATACAACAGAACGCCTCCAGCTCTACTTCATGGAGAATTACTTGGAGAATGGCCAGCGGGAGCTCGAGGAGGAGGGCCTGACTGTCCTCCCCTCACCCCCCACCTTGTCCATCTACAGGAGCCGTCTGAGTGTGATTGAGCAGAGCCTCTTCTCGACCATGAACGACGCCTGCCAGACTCCAACCCCTGCCAGTCTCTCGACAGTCTCCCAACAGCTCTTCATGAGACAATCCTCTGCCAGAGACTTCCTGGCTGTCCACTCCCACTCATTCGTCATCAGTCATTACTCCTGTCCTGTCACGTACAACATTCACGATCTCTTAGAGAAAAATACTGACAAGGTCCCCGAGGAATTGTCATCCACTTTCTATCAGACTGAAAACTCCCTCCTGAGGACAGTGACGAGTATCCCAGCGGACAATTTCAACGATCATGGAAGAGTGGCCGCCAAGAAGAGTACAACTCTCTCGAAATTGAAGAGCAGCATGGACTCCTTGATGCAGAAGCTCAATAAGTGCGATACTCATTATGTCAGGTGTGTAAAACCCAGAGGATTGGGCTCTGGGGATTGGGAGAAAGAGGACTTTAGATCGCAGCTGATCTTCTCGGGAATTATTGATGCTTTACCTCTGGCCAAATGCAAGTTCCCTATTCGTTTGAGTTATGAGGAGTTCTCGACGAGGTATTATCTACCGGTGAATTCTGGTGATTTTAAGGGGGATTTTGAGGAGGCTCTGGGGAATATTGTGGGCTCGGAGAATATCGCCCAGTTGATGCACTTGGGGCAGAAGAGGATATTCATGACTGAGGGACTGTTCTTTGAGCTCGAGAGGTTTAGGAAGGAGTTCAGGTCTTCCGCTGCTAGAAAGATCGAGAATTTCTGGCTGAAGCATAGGGGAGAGAAGGGCCAGAGGGAGGGCTCCACTGGACACGTTATCTCGAAACCTGCGATTATCGTTACGAGGCCGTCTTTGGGCTTGGTTGATGATGATGATGTCTTTTTGGGGGACAAGTCGAAGAGTGAAGTATCGACGGATTATTGTATAGTTGAAATCAATAATAATGTGGGGAAGGAGGCGTTTATACCGCTAATTGCTGTTAATGATCATATAGTCGAGTTGGTGAGTCCGATGGCTACTAAAGTGCTGAAGGACTCGGGGGAGAGCGGGGGTGAGGAGGCAGCGCTGAGCCCTCAGCAGAGAAAAACACAGGTTGATTCCGTGGAACATCAACCGGTTAATGGAGATCGGGAGGGAAGTGGGGAGGGGGTGAAGGATCTTTATGTTACTGAGTGGCTGGAGAGCTCACCACCTGCTGATGGGGTCTACAATGAGCATGATCAAAGCTCAAGGGCTCTTCATAGCCTGAAGGAATTTGAGAGCCCCAGGAACTGCGGGAAATTTGTGTTTAGGAGAAGTGAGAGAGCCACTGTTCGCAACTGTTTAGCAAAGGCTGAGTGGAGCAATGATGGGTCCAATGTGGTCTGTCTCGATGGCAAGTGGAGACTGTTTTACAGGGACAGGGTGTTGAGCAAACGTCGACTTGCTGAGGTAAAGCAGGGAATAATGTTGATTATAGTAATTTGTTTGGTTCAGCTGTTCGGTTGAATTGGTTGGCAATTTGATGTTTTCTTTTTGCAGGCACCAATTAGGTTTCACATGAAGAAAACCTGTCTCGTGAATTCTCACTTTCTGCCAAGGTCTGAACTACCAAGAGGTCTACATGATTGTCTTTAATTTGGGAAATAAAATTGATTGTGATGATTGAATTTACTCGCTTTGGGGCGCTGGCATCACTATTTTAATGTAAAAAAATGTTCGATTTATGGTAAGTTATTTGATATGTCAATTATTGTGCATGAATTCAATGAAATGATTAACAATAAATAAGTTAATGTGATGATATTGAAAATAGGACTAAATGTTCATCAACTTCTTTGCTCCTAATTACTTTTCCAATGTTCACAAGCTCGAAGTTCTGAAAAAATATCTGGCCAAGGAATAGAAAAAAAAGCAGGCCTAACCTGATTTTTTTTAGCTAGGCCGCTAGAACGACAAAAGACCTCAGGTAGTTCTTTTTGGGTTACCTTGGCTGAGCCTCTTTCAGTTTTTTGCAGATTTTCCGAGAACTAATTGAGATATCGGGTCAAGCTCAACTCCATTGGATTCCTCAGGAGATTCTGCATCGAAATGGGTTTTTCTTATGTTGCTAAAAGTTGATTTTCCATCGGAAAAGCAGTCGCAAAAGCAATTTTTTTTCGTGATCTGGGCAACCTCAGTTCTTTGACCATTTCCCGAGAATGAAAAGAAATATCCATTCGGGGTGAATTCCATGCGATTCCGGAGGAAATTTCGGATCTATGGGTGTACACAACATGCGGTTAAAGGCAATTTGGGAAAACATACTGACCTTCAAAGCTTCAAAGAGACAGCGCCAGGAGGCCAACTCCAATAACAGTAACTTAATGATCCAAATTGGCAACATCATAATGAATTGGCAAACTCAGGAGAACTTTTACCAGCAATTTTCTCGTTTATAATTTCTTCTCCAACAATCAATGATAATATTTTTCTAACGACATTGAGGAGTAAGAGGCTTGAGATGTGCTCGAATATCCTCCTCGCTTCACTCGATGGAAAACAAACAATTGATGCATAACATTTAGAGGTGAATATCAGCTAAATTGTAGGAGCCTCTGAAATTCTTTTTCTTATCCTTGAGTATGAGGAGTCTCCTGCAGGCAACAAGTGCAGTTGTTGCCCGCATATCACTCCGGAGTATTTGGTAACTGGCACGTAAACTGACTCGTCGTAAATTGTTTGAGGGAACTGGACGACCACCAGCAAAGGCAAACCTGCAAAATTAAAAGAATATTCAATACCAATTACGAAACAGACAAACTAAAATAGATCTACTTTAGAATTGCTTCGATTGGTCTGATTGGGGAAAGTCTTTGTCAACTCATAAATTAAAAACAAAAATTGGTGGATTAGGCGGGGTAAAAGTTCATTGCGTTGGAGAATTCCCTCACCTAATTTCTCTTCTTGGTCCTCGTAATATCGAGTCTGGAAAGGTCACTTGTCTGTCTCCAATACTCTTCAAATTCTGTCTAATATTTGCATATTTTATTTTACTCCTAACTATTATCGGAAGAACTACAGGCCTTCGATTCTCCTCGTTATCCTCAGTTTTATTCTGTTGTTTATTGAAATAAGGCAGTATTGAGTCTCCAAAATGATCAATTAGGAGTGACAAATCGAGACCCTGCTGTCTTGACTTCATGAAGGCACAAACAGACATCTGAAAAGGAATATAACCTTAAATAACATAATAATAATTAAATAATAAGCAAAAATTAAACAAATGTCATTATCAAAAATTCTAATTGTTAAATTAATGAGAGTATTTAATTCATTAAATAATTATTCAGATGTATGATAGAGTAAAAATAGATCTAGTATTTATTCGGATTGAAAAATGTAAATACGTACGGCTAATAGCTCCCAAAGGGCTGACCCAGCAGGTGCACATTTAATAACATTCTCTAGGGACAAAAAACCTCCAGGGGCCTGCTGGAAGAACGTGAGGGGCTGGACACCAGCCAGTAGCTCCATTGCAGTCAGTCTTTTTTTATCAGTGGCTGCATTCCCTCTCTCCTCCTTAACGAATACATCCTCCAACATTGGAGTGAATTTATCAGCTACTGAGGGCCATCTCAGCATCAATTTCAGTGCACAAGTTTTGAATAACGCCTCGACATGGGGATTTATAAAGCTGGAGCCCAGGAGCAATTCCAGTAATAATTCAGTCAATTTTTCTACCTAAAAACGCAATCAAATGTTTTTAATAATTTCGAACAACGCCTTTCAATCATTGTTTAATTTGGAAGATGTGAGACGAAATGGATGACTTATTATTTTGTTCGTATGTTGGGAACTCAAGGATTTTTTTCTGATTCGAGAAATTAATTAGAAAAATTTAATGAATGTAGAAACTCACCGAAGACAAATGATAAGGATAAACAGCTTCACTATTACAAGCAATAGCAATGATCAATTGGCAAGTTCTCGTGGTAACCCTAGTATACTGAGCATTATTGGAGATAACAGTGGACCTAGCAGTTGATATGAGAGTATCGATGACCCCTTCGCCTCCCAATTGTGCATTAGTCGAGCAGTCGTTTAACAGAACTTGAAATGTCTTCTGAGACCCATTGAAAATAGTCTTCAGTGCTCTCTTGGCATAGCTGTGCCTGGTCTCAGTCAACTTGTCATCACAGATCTCAGTTTCTTGTAGGTAAGGGGCACCCAGCTGGGACAGACTAATGGGATTGATGGATTTGTTGGTCAAGTCGATGAAGCTATCGTGGGGAACAAATACTTTGGCCTCTGAGTGATAACTTGGCATCTGGTCTGGTACTCCCAGAACTGGATCTCCATCACAGAGATTGGTTATCACTGAATTGACGTCAGTCGATGTCAGTCGTCTCCTCTTGCTGTGCCTCAGTCTCGTCACACACTTGTGGAGGACCTCCCTGAGCCGGTACGAGGCGTCCTCAGCGAGCCTCTTCAGGACAGAATCGGGCAGTGGGTGTATTCCCAACTCCTCACCAATTGTTGATATCCACTCGGTACTGAGGACTGCGTATCTCCTCTGGTTATTTCCATTTGTCACAGTATTTCCACTTGGATTACCATTGTTCGTTGCAAAATGATTTGTCAGGGGATGATTTGACTGCTGCGGAGACACGATTTCCTTCATTTTATCAGGCTCTGTCACACTAATAACATTCTTTAGTCAACTACTGGGGAGACAACCTTCATTTAGTACTCCTGTTTAGAGTGTTGCACAGTAGAGATTATAAGAGAGCTCTATCCCACCAATGTATAACCTTTTCGTCGTGAATTCCCGTTGCGGTGGCGCACCATAAATGCAAGGACTGAAGAGGGGGTAGGAAGTTCTCCTAGCGGGACAGGTGCAAAGCTATCTGGTGCTAACAGGGGGCAGGTATTCAAATTTGCATTATTGCAAACGCTTGGGGGTTCGAAGGTGGTTAAAGGTAGTGGATTTTTCGCTGTTTGATATTAAAAATAAATGACTCATGAGTAATTATAAATTTGAGGCTAGGGTAGCGGGAGGGGTGCATATTTTGGCAAACTCAATGCATAAATTGGTGCTAAATTCGACGGTGGTCAAAGGTAGCCCAGTACCTAATTAATTTGCTTACTCCTCTTCCATTTATCCCGGGTAGAAGGATTTTTGGCCAAAATATCGCTACGAAATTCCCCAGAAAATCATCAGGTTTACAATCCAATGACTCAAACTCACTGCACTTATTATAATTGTTATTCCCTGATGGTGTTTTCGTCTCCACTTTCATCACAAATGCTATTGACTTGGGAAAGGACTGGGGTGGAATTTTGCGCGTTTTTGCCTACATAAAACTTAATTTTTTGCTCCCGTTAGAGAGCCTGCGATATCATCGATTATTATTATTACATACCCACAAATAAACTATTTGTTAATTCTGCAGCTTAAAAATTGTTTCAGGTGTATTTTAAAAATTGGTTCAGTTGTATTTTACTTATCTGGATTATTCAATTTAAACAACGCCGCGTTTGTGTTCTCAAATCTACACACACAATTCGTTGTATCGCACGCTCTCTAACGGGAGCAAAAAAATAAGTTCTATGTCGGCAAAAACGCGCAAAATTCCACCCCTGGGCATTTCAATGTAAACAAAAGTGTGACTAGCGGATTCTGTGGTGTTTCAACCCCTGTACATAGACAAATATTATTTTAGACTATTCGAGGAACTCACAGATACTGTTCAAGACGTTTTAATGCGAATAAATTGTTCTAAGCATTTGAAAATAGCCTAAAAACTCTAGGGAATTGCCATGTCAGGTGAACGCAGAAGCAAGAGACTACGCGGAGAGGAGAAAGAGGCTTTTCCACTTGACGAAAATTGGCCAGATATGGACCACGAGGAGCCTGAGGATGAAACAATTGTCCTGCCTTATGATGTCGTTGTTATGATCTTCAAACATCTTTTCGCTAAGGAATTGTCCAACTCGGCAATGGTTTGCAGGTTTGGGGATGACAATTGTTTATTTCCGGAGATTTTTATCATTAATCATTTGCTATTTTGTCGCATGTTGGGTGATTAGGCTTTGGCAGGAGGTGGCCGTCAATGAATTAGCTAGTCGAACCCCAATGATCAATCTGGCGTCCTGGGACAAGGTCTTCAAAGCCTGTCATACACCACAATTTCCTCATAATTTGACGAACAAGCCGATGCTGGGACTTTTGTTCAGTGGTTCTAACTCAGTTCCTCGGGGTGAGATGGTTATTTCATTTGTTTTTGTATTATTGGAAGACTCCAATGGATTTTATTCTACCATCACAACTTATTGAATTGAGGTATTTTTTTTTTTGTACAATTATCTCGGTTCAATTTATTTCCTCAAATCAAGAAAAGCATGGAAAAAAACACAAGTTGTGATGAATCTTGGATGAAACGGAAGGGTCATAATGTTTTCCAGACTGCTTTGCCAAACACTTCCCAAGAAACTGTCTCTCTCTCGTGATGAACACATGTGGATTAGTACTTAATGACAAGGAATATGAGAGATGTCTACACCAAGTAGTTTATGGATATTTCCCAGAGAGTTCAGGCGTGCATATGGAGTACATACTGGGAAAGAAGGGTCAAGTTCTTCATCTTAACAAGGATTTAGAGATCCTGAGCAATGGAGATCAGCCTCACCGGCTGAGTGTCATTGAACCCATGTTCCAGGGGGCTATTGATAGACTGAAGGAGGTCAAATGTATGTTGCTCCTCACAGCTGACAATTTCAGACATGAGGAGAAAGTTGCTGGATTAGATGTGATACAGTAAGACATTTTTCACTCAAAACAAAATTCATTATAAGCTCCCAAATCTGCGGAATTATACAATAATTTAAATATTTATTTATCTGTCACGTGAGAGATCATTTAATTAGACAATCAGTTCATCCATTGATTGCTTGATTGATGCATGTCATATTTAGTTTTTATTCATAACAAATTGGCAGCTAGATTTTCATCTCCTGTATTATTGTGATTCTTTAGTGATTAATATTTTACGTTAATTTATTTTGATTCTATTTATGTAGACAAAATGTACCTGCCTTGTGGGGTGGAGTAGTTAAAAAATTGCTGGTCTGTAAAAGGAGTACTGATGAAACATATGGATTAGAAAATGTTCTTTGGATAGCAATTCTCATTGGTGGGCCCAATGTGAAGAGTTGGTCAATGATCATTGAGAATTCTGTGCGAACGAAGGAACGAATTAAACAGAAATTTGTTGAATTCAAGAAGAATATAAAACCGATGAAGCACACGGTGGGACTCATGTTTGCGTGCGTGGGCAGAGGACAGACTATGCACGGTGAATCAGACGTCGAGGCTGCTCTCTTCAAGGAGATATTTCCGGACATCGCGCTGATCGGTGGATTCGGTAATGGAGAGTTCGGATGGAGCCCAGATGGTAATTAAGATTTTTTCTCTGATTATATAAAATGAGAGAGAATTTTCTAGGCAACGTCATTGGATAAACAGTATTTTTCGGTTTCATTCAAATGTCCAATGGAGAATGTACTATTGAAAGCTGTAGATTTACATTTTTCTATAGAATTTGATCGATATTTCCTAGTCCATTGAAATGCGGGAAAATTGTCTATTCGTGTGCAATGATTAGGTAGATGATTGATAAAAAATAAGCAAGTTGTTGTCAACTGATTAGATAGACCATAATCCGGCATTGTTTTCTGATTGCAGATAGGAGGTTGAACAGGGGAGCTCATCACCAATATTCGACATCATTCTTGATCCTCACGTATCATTAATTGAGAATTTTTTCTTCATCCTTTTGACCCGGGTGGTTTTTGTTATTCATTTGTTTGATGGGAACAAGTATAGTATTACAATGTGCAAATTATCAGTCTGAAAGCCGTCATTGAATTCTAAAATAATCATCTTTGATAGTGTAAAAAACAACATTTGATTATTTTCCACATAATAAAATTTATAGAAAAAGAATTTCAATATATTTGTCCTCAAATTTACTCATTCGATGAATCATCAGTCACTAGGGGGAGATGCCTTGCCTGATCAGTTGCCTGATCTCCTGAAGAAAGCCGATTTCTCAGCTGACTTGAAGAAATTCCTTACTCCCAAAGAATCCCTTCCCCCCAGGCTTTATGGACTCCCGAAGATCCATAAAGATTCTGTTCCTCTCCGGCCAATAGTTAGCAACATCGGAGCGCCAACGTACCAACTGGCCAAGTTTCTCACGAAACCACTCCAAAAGTATGGTTCATACATACAGAACTCACTTATTTCATCAATAAATTCAGAAGTCTCAGGACTAGTCCTGATGACATACTGGTGAGTGTTGATGTAGAATCACTCTTCACTAATGTTCCAATCCCAGAAACCCTAGAAATAATTAAAAAACCCAAAAATATCTTCCCCTATTTCCTTCCCCTAATTGAGCACTGCTTGACGTCTACATACTTCCAATTTGATGGAGAGTTCCATGAGCAAAAATCAGGAGCAGCGATGGGTTTTCCCATCTCTCCGATTATTGCAAATATATTCATGGAACACTTTGAGAATGAGGTATTAAAGTCAGCACCTCGAAACCTAGTGCGTGGTTTAGGTATGTCGATGACACCCATGAAAAGACTAGTCTGGACCAATTTCTGAAGTTCTTGAATGTTCAACGCACGAGCATTAAGTTCACAATGGAAATTGAACAAAACAGCAGTCTTCCATTCCTAGATGTCTTGGTTCAACGCAATGAGGATGGTAAGAGGAAGGAACAGAATCTTACAACCCACACAGACCGGTATCCATGCTTCGTCCCATCACCGCCTCCCCCAGAAAAACTCTGTCATGAGCTCCCTTATGTACAGAGCCCTCAGAATCTCCCAGCCCTCCACCGCTGACAGCGAAGATGAACATCTAGAGGCAGCTCTGACTAAGAATGGATATAATATCCGCCAAATTCGACATGACAAGAGAAAACTGCAGAGCAAACTCTCATCTCCCCAAGAGGAGACTGATCCTAAGGAAACCTAGGATAGACCCAAAGTGGCCCTCCTCCCTTATCTGAGAGGTACAACAGAACGCATCAGTAAAGTTCTCGGTAAACATAACATCCGAACGATCTTCCAGCCACCAAAGAAAATTGGACAGATGTTACCGAGT
>JAPYZM010004296.1:0-14001 GCA_030522845.1 Psyttalia concolor
GCTTCGTAGGTGTCGCAGGTGCTGTGAGGGAGTACGATCCCCCTGCTTCTCACGATCCAGCAGCTGGAGAAGGTTAGCCTGCCTCGATTTCGTAAATCGATCGACAAGGCCCTTCTTCAGAATTTGAAAAGGAGTAGTAACAGGAGGATTCCTGATCAAATCCTCAACCGCCATAGCTACACGTGTATCGACAAGCGCCACTGCGTAGCTAAATTTGTCCAACTCGGTCACAATTCCCTTAATGCGGAACTGCGCTTCGACCTGAGCGAACCAGAGAGCAGGACTTTCCGTAGAAAATAGAGGAGCCCGTATGCTGACCGAAGAGGAGTTGGGATCTCCTACCCCGATACCCGTATCTTGGGTGTTCAGCATTTCGGCAGCGAGAACTAGCTGAAAGCTAAAAAAAAGAAAAGATGAAAAATTGCGTGAATTAACGTAAAGTGATCACGTAGGGGTCAGCAATATGTAGAGACCAGGCTAGTTATATTTAGCCCGGACAGCTAACAATTTAGTTGTATCTCAGAGTCACGTCTTGGACTTGCGTCCAATGCGCAGAGAACAAATCGTACTCTTTAACCTGAAGAGGGAAAAGTATAGAGATCAGTCCGTGGGTATAAACAAGAAGGGAGCTAGCGCCAGTTGGTTCTCAATCCAGAGAAGGGTGAGAACAACTAGGAAATGCAAAGCGTATAACAATGTAACTACTAAGGTGTCAAACCTAGGGAGCAGTCACGTAGGTAGCTCAGCGCTCAGAGCCAATCAACCGCGAACTGGTCGAGTCCGCATCGGGTGCGCGCTTATATAGCCAATTCCTGAAGTGGGGGCAGCGCTGTGACGTAGCAGTTTGACGTAGCGCTGAGAAGTCCCCACTACGATACCCAAGCGTTGTGGCATGTAAGTGCGAGCTGGCGCGTCGGCAATGTAGCGATGGCTACAACGTGAAATATCACATTGTAGTATAGAGGCATGTAGAAGATGAAGACTTGGCTCAACGTTCTGGTGAAGATCACGTTTAGCTATGTGTTTGTATTTTGATTGCTTTGGCGTTTGTGTCTGTTGGGGACTGTTAGAAATCCGAGGATTTCCAGAGACGGGGCGCTCTCACACACACTCTCATTCTCACACTTACTCGGGCGTCTCGCTGGGCTCGCCGGACAGTCTGACCACCTCAGTCGATCTCTCACTCACACTTGGGGGCAGCACCTCCTGTACTGATCCGCACAGCTCACACTTACGCTAGATTCGGTTCAATTGCGCAATCGCACTCACTCACACATGCACACACCTTTTCTTTCTCATCACCTGTAGCTTATCATGTAAAATTGCCCCTTCTCGTGATAACTGTGAAAGTGTATGGATCGCGTCTATCCTGCGTGAGAGTTCCGACAGCTCTACTGATTCTGAATCTATTAAAATTAAAAAAGCTCCGCTCAAACTAATTGTTAACGCGTCAACACAAGTAACCGCGTGGTGACACTAAATAAAATTATAGTGAATTTTATGAAAAGCTCCTGTGCGAAGTGTTCCATTTTTTCAATGCCCGGCTCCTTCGTTTTCTCGTCCACTCATCCCTCTCAATAAAACCGGATCCGGCTCAATTAACCTAACGGTTAATTTAACATTTTTTGGTCCTTCGAGCCGGATCGGCGAGGGGGGGGGGGGGGGGGGTTGTATTTCCGGTTGCCATGCGGCGTTGATTCCGTGGCGCCAAACGCGTCACAATACTCGGCAACTCTCGTCAGTGTTCGGCTTCTCAACATGGCGCTTGGCAACTCACCAGTGGTGCTCATTCTACGGCTTCTACATCAGCAAATGCGGGGAATTCTCGAACAGCTCACTGGTAGGACTGCTCCACATACCCTTGCTTCAGTGACTGCCAATTGTCTGCGTCGTCATCTGGACCCGTTTTTACGTTTCTCTGGCAGCAGCTAAGTACCGTTCACGAGTGACTGGCTCTCTCTTGCCCAATTTTAGTTTACTCACTCGCTCTACACAAACTGTTCAATTATTTTTTTTTCTTTCCCACTGTTCTTGGCCAACTTTTATCTAATCAGGAGTGCCTCCGCTCGGCTGATTGATCTGAACAGTACGCAGGCAGCTTTCATCACATATGTGCATTCTGAACTGAACGCTGAATCTTCGAAGCATCTCTCTTTAGCAGTTCTTCATGATCAACTGGAATTACTCAGGATCTATTGGCAGAAATATGAGGCAATGCATGAACAACTCGTAGGGGATAACACTACCTTCTACTCAGATGCGAATTTCAAGATTACCTTCGGGCGCCATATTGAAGCACATTCACAACTAGTTCAGCTCATCGATTCCAAGACTCAATCCTCCGACGTTCAACGGCCTGCTCAACCTGAGCCTGTACGGCGCCTGCATGACGAGGCTCAGCTCACGCGATGGTTCAATCCAGCACTCATGACTGCTCACAATTCGCAGGGACTGACTGCACTCCTCAACCAAGTCTCTGACGCTTTGCAAAAACTGAAGGAACTTGGGTCTCCAGTTGAGCATTGGGATTAGGTGGTGGTCTACCGCGTGGTCCAACGCATCCATCTGCAGCTCAAGGATGCGTGGCGGGCGCGGCTGGAGCCTGCCTCCGAGTATCCTTCCCTGACGGATCTCACAGAGTTCCTTCAAGAGAAGAAACGGGTTGTCGAGAGGGAGGAACTCAGCACTCCACCTCGCAAAGGTCAGCTCAACATGGACAGAGGCCCTCGTCAGTCAGATAGCCAAGGATCACCGGTTCATCTCCTGAAACCTCAGAGTAGCCTATTCTCTAGCGCTGCTCCCCGAGTTGGATCCAACTCGAAACTGAAATCCAGATACGCTCCAACGCAACGTAGTCAACGCGAATCGAAGCACACCTACCCTTGCTCCATGTGTCAGAACGAGCATCACATCACGGCATCTTCTGCGTTCAAGAAGTTCACACTGGAGGGCAGGAATGAGGTAGTCAGTCGACTATACCTATGCTTCAACTGCCTCTGACGACATTCAGCGAGATATTGTCGTTCAGTGTTGCGCTGTCACCTGTGTGGCTCCGCTCATCACTCACTCCTGCATCCTCCAAGTCCGGCTCATCAGGGTGATACATCGAGAAGTCGACCATCAGACCCTGCGCAAGGAAAGTCCAAGGAAATCACGACCATGACTACCCCAGTAGAGCCAGGGGACACACCTTCAGGTGAGACTTCTTCGGTTCTCGAACGTCTTCGAGAATCAACGGCTCATGCGATAGCTTTCAACTCACCTGACGCATCATCCAGAACTGCTCCGCCACCCTCTGGTTCAACTAGGTCATCACCAGGGGAACTTACACCAGTTCTTGATAGTACTCAAGAGGCAGGGAGTCAACTCACTGTAGTGATCCCTGTCTCCAAGTGCCAAACTCAAGTAGCAACTCAAGCATCGGTTTCCTCGACAACTCAGACCAGCTTCTGGGAAAACACGACAGAGTAATTGCTTCTTCTCTGTCTATCGTCCAGCTCATTTGTTGTTTTTCTTGCTCATTACAGTACGACGTCCAGTGCTGGCTCTCATCAACGAGCATAGCTACTTCTCACGCCACAGCAGTCAACCTCTGCAGTGTGAAGAATGTTACTCAATCAGTGCTGACTTATTCTCATCAGCCCGATCAACCTACGCGCATTCTCGGCGGCTCATCACGACGTCTAGTGAATAGTTCAGCACTCTCTCAGTTGTTACTGCCTTAGACTGCTGTAGCATCACTCGTATTAATAGTTCAGCCTACCAGTGTCAGCTGAAGTATGACTCACTCACCATACAGTCCACTAACTCATTTCGCTCTTATCTCAGTGTGGCTGTCGTCCAGGCCTCTCATCGTAGTGTGGCCATAGTCCAGGCACCTCATCGGAGCGCGGTCGTTGTCCAGGCCCCTCATCGCAGTGTGACCGCCGTCCAGGTCTCTCATCGAAGTCTGGCCGTCGCCTAGGCCTCTCATCACAACCTGGCCGTCATCCAGGCCTCTCATGGCAATGGCGTCGTCCAGGTCTTCCTTCACAGTGTGGCCGTCGTCCAAGGCTCTTATCGCAGTATGGCCGTCGTCAAGGCCCTCTCCTTACAGTATGGCTATCATCTAGCCCTCTCCTCACAATATGGCCGTCGTTTATGTCTCTCGTCACAGTGTGGCCGACGTTTAGGCCTCTCATCGCAGTCTGACCATCGTCCAGGTCATCGCTCATCGACGTCGTCAATTCACCGTTAGCCTCGGTGGTTGCGTAGTTGTCAGAATGGGCTTGGCACATGGAATCCAGGTTCCAGGAAGGTAGAGGATTCTGATCGGCTTGCGACTGCCTGAGTCTACCTTTACTCTTAGCTCTGCTTCACGGAGACGACGTCAGCTCAACGACGGTACACTCATCCGCGCTTCATTTCTGGCCTTCGTTAACATCGATGGATTTCGACCCGGACAGACTGACGGAGTCTAGAATGGAGATGGCGGCATTTGGGACCGGATCGAATTTACAACCCGCCTGGTTCGGGAAGCCGTTAAGTCTAGCCAGCAGGATCACTCTCCGACGGATTCAAGGAGATGAAGGGTGACTCACGCGAATTGCCCACTAAGGACTTTTTAATTCTGGTTCTCTGTTTGAGCTTAAAAAAAAAGACAATTCGCCATCAACCTGACGGTTGATGGCTGGTGGGGGAGAATGTTGGGAATCCCACAATTTCCAGAGACGGGGCGCTCTCACACACACTCACATTCTCAGGCTTACTACGGCATCTCGCTGCGCTCGCCGGACAGTCTGACCACCTCAGTCGATTTCTCACTAACACCTGGAGGCAGCACCTTCCTGGACTGCTCCGCCACTCACCCGCACTGGTCAACTCAACGCATTAGCACAGCTCACACTTACGCTAGATTCGCTTCAATTGCGCAATCGCACTCACTCACACATGCACACGCTTTTCCTTTCTCATCACCTGTAACTTATCATGTAAAATTGCACCTTCTCGTACTAAAAGTGAAAGTATATGCATCGCATCTATCCTGCGTGATAGTTCCGACAGCTCTACTAATTCTGAAACACTTAAAATTAAAAAATCTCCGCTCAAACTAATTGTTAACGCGCCGGTTAACGAATTAGTTAACCAAATTATCAGACCGCTCAACTTTACCACATTTAATTGAACAACGGACAAATAAAGTATACAAACTAGATAACACAATTAACCGCGTGGTGACACTAAATAAAATTATAGTAAATTTTACTAAAGGCTCCTGTGTGAAGTGTTCCATTTTTTTCAACGCCCGGCTCCTTTTTTTCGTTCGCTCATCCCTCTCAACAAAACCAGATCCGGCTCAATTAACCTAACGGTTAAATTAACAGGGACGTTCTTGATTATTTTGAGCTTATTTTTCAAATGGAAATTTTTCACCAATCAAAAGGATATTTTCAGGATAATTAAATACGGTGAGCTAACAAGGATTCAAATTGTTGGTCGCCATCCAAGACACCAGTTCCCATTATTTGCTCTGTACATGTGTAACGGCTATGAGTCTGTCGGGGAGAACTTGCAGATAAGTGTAGATCTTGCATGTGTCGATCGTAAAATTTATCAATTGCATAAAAGATGAACAACGAATTACAGCGATTTTAGTGGAATACTTAGATGCAGGTCATAGTATCGCAATGCGAAAATTTATGCATTTTTTTTTCTTTCGATGAGCGTTTAAGCAATGTGCATGGTTGTCTAAATCGTACGTACTAATAAAAATATTGATACTGAATTGCTTTGAATATCATACTGTAAATGATGTCTACGTTTAATACTTTTCATGATTTGTTTTTTTTTTATTTGAAGTGTTAAAGTCTATAAATGAGTTTTTTTCCTACTATCGATATAATATTGAATTGTTCAATTACATTCTTTTAAGTATTGGCAAATTATTTCTATATATTTATAGTTTGATCTATTTGCACACTTTTCCGCTGTGTAAGGAGGAGAGTAGGCAAACTTCTTTAGTCGAACTGGCAATTCATTTCTTTGTGTTTGAAAATTTTGGACAGTGCCATAGTGTGTGGTCAAACTTTTGGGCTGCTAATTTCCATGAGCAGCTCGGTTCATGTACTATCTCACGCAGTATAGAGACGCTCCCAGATGGTAATGGTTTGCCCTGATACGATTCACACCTACAAGGGCTTCTTTAGAGAGTTTGCCTTTTTTTCAAGGGGTGTGAAGATTGCCTATAGAATAATTTTAAATATTTGGCCCCTTTTTTTAAATTGAAATTCGTAGCTTGTGTCAGTATCGTTTTCGTTCTGCTACAGATTTCAGAATTTTTAAAATAGTTTCTGTAATCTGTGTAGAGAATGAGGAATGCATCTGATAAATCTCCTACCGGGTTGGTCGCTCATCTGTCAACCTCTTCGTTTCTCTCGAACCCACAATGCGAAGGAATAGCAATTCTGAAAAATTTTACATTGGTTTTATGATGGTCGCTGTTTGTTAAGTCTTAATATTTTTCTTTCATTTGGGTAATTTTTGGGTTCAATTGTACAGTCTGCTTTGGGGATCTAGGGCTTGCAAAGCAGTGAGCGTATTTGCCATGATAACATAATTTCGTCTCGGATTATCACTGGCTATACTCATTGCGATAAATAATACAATACCTTCTGTACTATGAAGGTGACGCTGTTTAGGCTCGAGCATGAAATGTACTATCTCTGATGTATTTAACAATCATTTTTTTCTCCTCCACTTTGGGAAAGACGGCCAGTTAAAAAAAAATTACATTGTTTGATAGGTCTGAAATGAGTGGTTTGTCATTGCTCTCATTAAATACCTTTTACATAGAAACTTTGCCCTGCTGCGAATTGATGTTGCTTTTGATTCGCCTACTAGGAGTGGCTGCAAGAATGGCTGCATTCTATACTATAAAAGAGATGGGCCACTAATCGGAGATGGTGGACTTCATAGGCTAATCGAATATTGTTCATTCCATTTGACAATCGAAGAGGGCCCTGGATATCTCATGTGTTTTCATGAAAAATGTCGTAGAGGACGTGACGAATTATGTCAGCAGTTTTTCACATGAAAAGTACCATATTCACACGTATTGTGCATGGCAACTAGCCAGTAATTTCCCGTTCCGATTCTGGCGGTCATAGTGTTCACACGTGGTTTCGTGGATCATTTCATTTGATAGTTTTTCTGAAAAAATCGTTCTGAGAAAAAAAGTATGGACTGAAAAGTGTGATGGCGAACATGTAAATTCATGATTCTCATTGGCTGGTGATAAGTGTCATGGCGCATTCTGTCCGTGGGCCATAGAGAATAGAAGAGATGACGACAGCCTTGAGAATTTTTGCGTGGTGAGGGCGCGCTGGGAGGCTATGTAAACAATCCAATTTTTCAATCCTATGTAAACAATCCAATTTTTTTGTAAAACAGCGCGCGAAAATTACAATGCCGAGTTATAAATTGACTTAAGGAACAAACTTAATGACATACATCAAATACATCGGGTTCGTTAAAGTACCGAATTTTCAGTATTCTTTATATAAACAAGAAGAAATTTCGTGCCAAATTTGAAGTTAATATAACCATTTTTCAAAATGCTAAAGTGAAAACCATTATTTTTTCGAAAAAACAGAAAAATTGAAATATCTTAGAAATTTTGTATGAATGGGTATACATGTTTTGATCGGTATAGATACAACTTGTCGAGACGAATATTTTGAAAAAAAATTGAAATCGGTTGGATAGTTTTTGAGATATTCACCAATAAAGTTTCAGAAACAACTAGCGATTTCTCAGGAACAGCTTGACTGTTTGAGCTGAACCTTGGTACAGACTTGTTCCTTACTAATACCTATAATCTCCCAAAATGTCAGCTCATTCAGAATACCTATAGTCACTAATTCTTTAAATTTTGTAAAAGTTGACCACCAAGTAAGCGAAATTGACCATGGCCACCTACACACAAACTGTTCCCACTTTGTATTTTTACGTTTCAAACCATTGTACATCATTTCCAAGCAAAATTGGCAAACCGAAAAGTCCGATGATTTCAAAGCTTCCGTTCGGAAGCAAAAAGACATGACATTAATAGAGAGTCGAATTCAATAATCGAGAAGGCAAACATGGCGGCGCTCATTTGATATCGAAATGAATAAATAGCACGGCATTCATATTGCTCGGGCGATTTTTCCTTAAGGCGACTGTATAATGCGCGCGGTAAAAATCTAAATGCAAAATAAGAGAAAAGCTGAAAGATGAAAAATGAAAGATGAAAGCTAAAAAATATAAAATTTTGAATCGATATTATAAGTTGGAAATGAAAAATGCAAAAACGAAATTCAAATACAAAAATTAAAAATCAAAAATCGAAAAAATTAACAACTCAAAAACGCACACTTAAAATTCAGAATTCAAAGTCATAATTAACAATAGAAATTTCAAAATCAAAAATCAAAAATGAACATTGAAAATATCAAATTTCAAAGTTCAGAATAAATAAAATTAAAATACAAAAATCAACATTTATAACTCGAAATTTCAAATCGAAAATGCAAAAATGAAAATTCAAAAGTCAAAATTCCAAATTGGAAAATCATAAATCAAAATTTAATTTCAAAATGATACCATTCTACATGAAAAAGTGAAATAAAGAAAAAATATGAATAAAAATTTGCTGAAGAAATAGGGTTTTTATGTGTTTTTGTCGTGTTTCTTCGTTTTATCCTGTTCAATTAAATTCATAGTTCTACTTTGCACAATACCGAAAGGTGAAAACTTTCTGAGCCATTATTTTTCAATTCTTCACCAAGAAGCAACAAAAGAAAAATTTCAAAAATACGAAATTCAAAAATAAAAATTCAAAATTTATAATTCAAGGTTTCAAATTGAAACTGCCAAAATGGAAATGCAATATTCAAAATTAAAAAATTCATAAAACCAAAATTCAAAACTCAGGATTCAAAATATAAAAATTCAAAGTCAAAACTATAAAATTTTATATTTTAAAATAAAAATTCCATAGTTATTATTCAAAGATCAAAATCCAAAATTAAAAAGTGAAAAATTAAAATTCAAATGACAAAAGGCGAATGATTTTCTGAAAACGCTTCGCGCTCGGGATTTTTTCATCGAAACTTGTCCCTCTCGTTGCTACGCAACAAAATATTCGAGAAATATCCGATACTTTTGAAGGTCTTGGGGTATTACAACTGATAGTCTGGTGACTAGGGCGTCGAATTAGTATGCATAAGGTTGTAGGTTCGATCCCCGGTTCCGGCTAATATTTTAAGATAGCAAAATCCGTTTTTCAGGTATGACGGCGTTGGAGGTTAGCAATTAGTGAATAATCAATGAAAAAAATCAATTGCGAATACATTAATTTTGTTCCTTTTTCATCACTTATCCTTTTTCAAACTTGATTTCGACGCTGGGATCTAGCTTGAAGTTCGAGCTTGGCTCCCAAGCTCAAGCCAAGCTTGATCCTCAAGCTCCGAACAATCTCGGCTTCCCATCTTGGTCCAAGCTATGCCACCAAGCTTAAACCGATATTACATAGCAAGTATTAACCAAGATTGGTTCAAGCTTGGGGGACAAGCTCGTACCAAGCTAGTCTAGTCTTGGTCCAAGCTTGGATCAAGCTTGAACCAATGGTCAATTCCCCGGTTAGCTCAGTTTTTATTATTAAAAAATCTGACATTTTACATTTCGGTAATTATTGCGCTCATCACTATGGCGAGTAAAAAAACAGGAATTGAATAAAAATTTTGATCTAAAATAATCTAAAATGTTAATATTAAAATGGAAAATTCGCAAATAAAAATAAAGATTTGGAAAATTGAAATTTGATATTTGAAACATGATATATTGAACTAAATGTTATGGAAGCAATTCAATAAGTGTTTTGCAGGATGAAAGGTGATCAACGGAGCCGCCGCTTGCTGCGGCGTCGGCGCTAGTTCTGGATTAATTCAGCTTTTTCGATCAAGACTTGAGAGTTTGGTCCATAGATAAATAAACCATCGTCAATTACATATCTGATCAGGAAATATAGATTATTTGATTAGACTGATATCTTTTGCTAAATGTCTGGTCTAGATTATGTACAATAATGGAGAAAGTACCTCATCCTTCAGAAGCCCTTTTCGAACTATCAGTATATGTTCTTCTAGAAACCTTAAGTGAATGAATCTTTTAAATGTTGTCAACTTGATGAACTGTAGGATGTGTAGGGGTCAGGGTGACTTCACTAGTTTTTCGATTTCAGGAATTGCATTGTCGGGTGCATCTTGAAAAGCAGGTTTACAAGGTTTTTTAATGCTTTAATAGTAACATTCCTTTGATGAATGAAGGTTATTTCCCTGCATTTGCGTTTTGTTCTTTTGATCAATTTTAAATGGAGAGAATTCAATTTTCCGACCACTTAGTGAATTTATTTTTGTCTCAATACAAATACTAATATATGCCTATTCTGTTGCTACCTCTATGTCATCATAGTGTCTCTGTAAACCTCTCGCATTGCAAAACATCATTTTGAGGTCGGACTGTTTGTAATCCATTATGACATTTGTTTGTTTTGATTTTCCTAGGACTGACTGGATGATGAATCTGTGTCAATGTACCTGTCAGCACTATCGAGTCGGTTAACCAGCTTTGTGATAGAGGCTTTAAAGTAACTGTACCTTTAGGAGATTGGATTTCATTCGAAACATTTTTAAAGACTATAACGGATCAGTTAGAAACTCAATTCGGAATCATGATCTTTTTGTACTTACCTATCGTTCAATCTTTTATGAATAAAAATATTTGAATTTAATTATTTAGTCCAGGCTCATAGGGGAAAAATCCGTTCTCGACGTAAATATTTATGTGTTGGGAGAAAATAATCAAACTATAGATTTTGATTTTCTGATTTAATTTTAGTGATATCATGCATATCCTGCTACTGTATGAAGACGGAGATAAACTTTCCATAGTTTATACACAAATCCGAAGCAGATACTTATTTGTTGCCTGAGTTTTGGTGAATCGGTTTCGTCTTCTATTTTTGGAAGAAGGAAGTGGATGAATGGATGAAGTAGATCACTATCACCTTTTGTCTCTTGACAACTGGGAGCTGTCTCCTACGAACTTGATTGGGTTGAGGTTGATTGAATGAATTTAGTTCCTTGGTTATCCTCCTCTGTCTCATTATCTTCTTCCCGATTACACGCCATCGAACCCGCTTCAAACTCCATGAGATTATTAACTTCAGCGTTTGAGGGGGTATGGTGCGGTAGTTATGCTTCTTCTACTGCCGTAGTTATTCTCAATTTTTTACCTGTACTTTTTTCCATGGTGGTTGCTTTAGGCGTCCACTGTACTGCTTGATCTGAAGAATTGGTGTTGATGAGACATTCTTCATTCTTGAGAATGTCCCACTTTTTTACACTTGAAGCAGGCTGGATTGACGGTAAATAGGTGCACGATATAATCGACATTATTCTACGTAATCTTAATGACCTTGGGTAGCTTGTGCCATCTGGATTGATGTAAATGTGCCTTCTGAAGCTACTGACGTGTTCGTACCCAGAGGTTTTCCACTCCGCCTTGATAAAAGTTAGAATTCAGCATTTATATTTTGAAGAATATTATGACGCAAGGATGGAAAGACATGAGACAGAATATTATGGTTTGACTTGGTGATTATTTTCGTCGATGAATTTGCTAAGAATTCAACTTATCAGGGAAGCCAGTTGACTTGATAGAAAGGATATGGTTACCAGCAGTTCTCGAGATTCCAATGACATTTTGTCGACCAACAACCCAATGCTTATTGATAGGAATACTTTGGATTGCATCGATTAGGAGGGCTCGTTTATTATCGGGTGGTAATCGTTTGCTAGTCACTGCGAGTGGAGATTCTACCTGGAATTGCCACTCTGAATGGTCATTTTTTTTGTACCATTTAGGAGATGCCATTTTATGGGCTACACGGGGTGAGTGGAGAGAGAAAGTCTCGCCGTTCTGCTGTTGATGAAAATTTTCTGCAATTTCCGAAGGGGCACTTATTCGCCAGATTTATATTAAGTGCGTTTCGCTTGAACTCCTTAGTGCTTATTTGACGTAGAACAGAACAAATTGTGTTTCCTGTGATTCACTGGCTTATAAAAAATCAAATAGTTTAATTGAAACGTTGATTCGGGCCAAGGTTTACTTGCTGTTGTCTTTTTGGAACAAGATTGTTCTGACAGAATGTTGTTTTAATGAAGTTCTTTCTTATTGGTTTTTTGACTTAAAGGTGTTCTAACAAACTTTTTCCGTCGACCTGAATCCCTGAAAGTGATCATCATTTATTGCAATAAACATCATAAATATAAATGATTACAGCTTACAAAATTGTTTTGCTTTCACCTTCGGAATGACAATTTGTTTGTCATCACAATGATACATTATAATTTATGTTGAACTAAATCCTGAAATAGTAATTTTCGTCCCGCTGTGTCGGAAAAGTAACGTTTCGGTCACTCGACGCGAAGTGGAGAGTGAATGAAAAGTTACTTTCCCGACACAGCGTGATGAAAAATTATGTTCGTTTCTCGTGAAAAAAGAGTTTTTTTTTCACTTGTTACGAAATATACTACTTCAGTCCGAGACCTGCAAATAATGGTTCCTACGGAAAACCATCATGAAACCTTGCAGTATGATTCAAAAAATATCGTCAATTCTAGAATAGAAAGATCATATGTGGCTTCCTCAACTTTTTACTCTCATTTTGCCAAGCCTAGAATCCAGAAAAGTTCAACAATACTTTGTGCTCCAGCTTAGTACCTTCAAAATCCATCCACTACCTTTCATGCATCCCACGATAGCCCGTTTTCAACCCTCAACTATTCATATGATCTAAAACTTTTCCTCAAAAACTCCACGAACCAACATTGGATATTCTCAACCGAGGACACACGTCCACTCGAGTCATTTTCCCCTAGTAACAAAGGGACGAGAGAGAGTTTGTATGTAGAAAATGTTGATAATACCGGGTTGCAAGTTAAATACGATCGGAATACAGATTCCGAGGGAGGACTAGTTTCTGCGGCGGCATAAAGAGGGAAACCCCGTTCTATCGGATGGGTAAGGGAGTTCATTACGCATGGAAAAATAAACCAAAGGGAATGCGAGAGACTGATTCAGAGTTGGTAGGCATGTTGCTCCTCCGCACCCTCTCCTTGCCACCCCTTTGATTCCCGTGAATGCATTCACTGCACTTCCACTCGATACCCGACTTTATCCTCCATCTCGCTCGCACTCGTTTCCTCAATAAAAGTAAAAAGGGGAAAAAATCTTGTATTATTTTTATTTTTTTCGCTCATGTCTCGCTCGCTCCAACGCGCTTTCTACTGGTCCAAGTGTGTAGAAAGAGGATAGAGACGGAAAATATAAAGTGAGAGAGATGCTCGATCCCTTCTTTCATTCTTATGCATCCAGCCTCGATCATCTATGTAATGATTTAACTTCTTCGGTATTGCTCTTCGAGTAATTATCGTGATTAGTTGGCTTGCTTCCATCAACTAGAAAAGTAGCTAATTCCTAATTTGAAGGTCATTTGCATTTAAATCAAAAAGGCCTTAAGGGATGAAAATATTCATTTTAACAAAGCCATATCATCCTGAATTCAGTAACAGTAGAGAGTAACATTCTTTTGCAATATTTTGCGTCATCTTTATGAATCATAAATTAGTGACAAATCTCAAGCTGACGAGATGGCCGATGGAGAAACGATATATTCAAGCCGTACTGTACTCACTTGAACCTAGACTCAATTGAAAAGAGCAAGTTTAATAGTATATTTCGTAACAAGTGAAAAAAAATGGTTTTTGACTCCTGGGATTATATTAGTCGCCTTCGGCTCGTGATATAAACCTTCCACTTGCCAAAAACCATTTTTTTTCACTTGTTACGAAATATACTATTTCATCATGCTGTGTCGGAAAAGTAACTTTTCAGTCACTCTCTGCTTCGCGTCGAGTG
>JAPYZM010004297.1:0-27474 GCA_030522845.1 Psyttalia concolor
TTTTGGAAATTTTTGTCAGAAAATTGGCGATATCTTGAAAACTATCAGGCCTAGCTCCAAAATTCGAACGGATTTGAAAAGCTGAGGAAATTTCCTATCAATATAGCCTCTGAGATTTCATTTTTAGAGAGTTTTAGAATGTTCGATTTTTTACCACTGGGCCCCTCCGCTTTCGATTTTCGGCTGGCTGAACACATTTTCGGCGATATCTCCAAAACTATCCATCCTATCGCCCCGGGGTTTGCTCCATTCGAAAGCTGAGCTATCAGGCGTAGCTCCAAATTGTATTGTTCACTGTGGAAATCATGCATGCGCACTTGATGAACGCGCCAATCACAAGATCGCAAATAAACGTGGGCACTTTGAGAATTGTGGATTGTTAATTTACCCATTATCTCAATCAGTTCAATTTGTGCTCGTCGATCGTCCCTGACCTAGAAAAACAACTTCCAACCGTTTCGGGAGGTTCTAACTCTCCAGATTCTTCGGAAATTTCCTCAAGAATCCAATACCATTGGAATTGCAACGCTGCGGGCTATAGGAACCTAAAAAAACATGTTCACTCCTCTCTACACAAAACTCAAGACACGTTTATCGATCATCGAATGAGAAAACCAACAAATATAAAACGCCTTGCTCTTTTAATAATAAATAAAGACATTGCCTTTAAAAATTTGTATTCCACTGAACACGTCTAACTAACAATCAACGAAATCATCACGTGAGCTCCCAAATGAGCGCTACATTGTTGAGCACTTGGTCGGGAGAATTCTTGTGGAACATGAAGAACCCTTGGATCTGGGCTGGACTGACGTTCCTCCCGAAGCCCATTACCCCCTCTGAAAATTGTCTCGCCAGTTCCTGGGCGTTCGTGCCCTCGGGGCCTCTGTAGAACCTGAGGAACATTTGCTCGAGTTGGCTGGCACTGCACCATCCTGAAAATGAATCCATCATTAACGTTTATTTCTCCAGCCGTCAGAGGGAAAAATAGGTACCGTTGCCCGACATTTTTGGACATTTTACCTACCAATATACTCTTTAACGTCGACTCTTCCTGGTCTCACCAGGGCTGGATCCAATCTCTCCAGGTAGTTCGTTGTCATGAATAGAATTCGAGCCTCAGTGGAGGCGACTCCATCCAGACAATTCAATAATCCACTGAATGTCACTCTATTCAGTCCATCATACGCAGCCTTCACTGGACGACCCACAAAAATTAACGAACATAAATAATTGAACCCAAAATGCCTGCCAAGATTTAACAATTTCCTCACTCTCTTTGGTCTCTGCTCGACTGCTGAAGGCAGCATCGACATCCTCAAGTAGGATGATAGTCTGCTGTGGGGCCACTGCCAGAAGATGGTTCAACCGATCGTCAGTTAGTCCTCTCTCCGACAAGTTCAGCACACAAATCCCTCGCTCTAGCTCAGCAGCCAGGGCTGTAATGAACGAGGATTTTCCGCATCCTGGGGGGCCGTGCAGTAGATAGCCACGTCTGTACGGAATTCCTGGGGACAGCCATTGAAAAACATCACCTCGTCGCCATTAATTAGTCATTAATTAGAGACAATTACCTCGATCGCTGTACCACCCAGGGTTCTCGATAAATTCTCTACAATCTTTAACGATTCTCTCGGCGATCCCTTGGTCCAGGACCACTGAATCAATTGGTCTCTTCTTCCTGGGATGTCCAAATTGCCTCCACTCACTTCCCATCGCTGTGTACATTATCGTCTTCCCCTCGTGCTCTTTCAGGGCCATTTGCCGAGCTGAAAACAACGGGAGAATGTCAATAACTGAAATCTAAAGTCAATAATAATAATTGTTATTAATTACGCAAGTCAGTAATTGATTTTTGATGGTCGAGGGACTCACCTTCCTCAAGAATTTCGAAGTAGATACTTCTGTTGTTGCCAAAAGCTGTCAGGACAACAGTCTCCCAAGGTATTCCCATGTGGAGATCGAGTGTCTGTTGCTCTCTTGTCCTCTCGACCCTTATCCAGTTGCCTTTATATCTTTTTCAATTAGTAATGGTTTTCATGTGTTAAAAATACGCAATTCAGAGCTAGGGGAATCACTGAATCAGGAGGAAATGGCAATACCTGAAGAAGTGAGTTCCTATGCTGGGGATGAATTCGTATTTTGTGTTGACACTACCAGTGTCCTTCAATTCAAAACTGGTTTCTACGGAGAGATGTTGGGTCTTCTTTGCTCCTTTGTGAGTGATCCATTGTAGGAGCCATTGATAACTCTTGTCTCTGCAGGGAACCTCAAGGGTTATCATGTAATGACGTCTACAAAATTAATTAATCCATCAATCCTATGGTACTAATAATAGAATAAAGTACTGGAATAATTAAATGTACCATTTAACTATTCAATTAATCAATTATCTTATTATTAATTCATTTGTCGTCATTAGTGTCATTATTCGAGTGGAATAGAATTTTTGTGACAATTTATTAATTCAACGTAAATAATCATAGACTCATTACTCACCTGAACAAAACCATTGCAAATTGACTGCTCTTCCTGAGGACAGCAGCTCCAACTCCCAGTCCAGCTAATCCAAATCCAGCTCCGAAGTAAGGATTGTCCGAGAGTGTTTGGAAATACTCGACAATTGTCATTTTTTCCTCTTTATTATTCCCCCTCAATAATCAAAATTCTCCACTAGTCCTTATTTTTCAACAATTAAAAACAACACTCGTAACCTCCTCTCAAGAGGTCCATGTGTCCCAGGAATGGAAACCCCAGACCTCCCCCACTGGTAACCCACAATCACCAGCCGTCGGTAATGTCGCGAGCATCTCAATCGACTGGACAAACATGTCGTCCCATCGCCAGCCAACGGGGCTCCGCTCGCTTCCGATTTTAAAGGCCAAACAAAAATTGTTTGAACTGATTACAATATCTAATGTCAATAGAATCACCTCAAACATGACATGTACTCAAACAAAGTAATCCACTCCCGAGTGAAATCAAAATAAACAAACCGAGTGCCTTGGACACTGAGCCAATGTCTCGAGAGGCCTGACGAGTCCAGTGTAAGTTGTCGATTAATTATTTCACTTCTCACAAATAATTGACTTTTAAAAATCGCTCAATTCGCTCATCTGTTGGGCATTACCAGGGGGGGGACGAATGGGCGGAGTCTCAGTGTTTTTCCCACCTCGCTTCCCTCGCGCGAATGAACTCCCACCCGCACGTGTGCAATAGAGAGAGAGCAATAGCATCCCTTGACTCGAGCACTCGAGTCACGCCGCGTGTTAAAGAGGTGGGGGGTATTGTTTAGCGCCGGTTGTGTTTTAGTTGCCCGCTGACAGCGGCAGAGGGACGATGTGCTGCGGTGTGAAGTGTCAAGGGGCTCAATAACTCGTGTTTATTTTACAACAAACGTATGAATATTGCGGAGTAATATCACTCCTTCGTGTGGCTTTAGTAACGTTGTACAACTGATTGCTAGGATAAGTCGTCCAGTGAATGTCAATCGAGTGCTATCTCAGTGTCTCCCGCTTAAATTTTTGTTCTGCACTCCCATCATTTTATGGTCTTTCGTCTTTTGTTTTTATTTTCGTTTTTTTTTTTTAATTCTGTTTTACGTGTTGTGATTAGTCAGCCGGGCATTGAGCATTCCCATAAGAATTCATCGTCCTGAGTCCTCTGATCCTTGTGCTGGGGTATGATTTCCATTGTTTGGTGATGGATGGGCAGAGAGGAGGGCGAGGATGTCACGCCGCAAACAGAGCAATCCAAAGCCCCTGAAACGTGAGTCTATTTTGCTTATTTGTTTTACGTAGGAGGAGATTAATTGGGTGATTTCAATGGTTAATATCTCGGGATTGGTATGATCGATTTCCGATTTTTTGGGCTTGATTTGAAGAGCTCTTTTTGCACTTTAAAATGGGACCACTATCGCTCAAATAGGACCCCATATTGCGGAGATATTGGTGGAATTCCAAACTGCTGATATCCAAATTTTCCATTTTGTTCACATTTTACATTTTTGACAATTTTTAAAAGTCCTATATCTCGAGATTGGCTGAGTGAATTTCGATAATTTTTATCTCATTTTGTAGATCTTCTTGCGAGGCTTAAAATGACTGTTGATTCGTGGAAATCGTATCGTTCAGTTCCCAGATATTTACCATTGATCAACGTCTATTCTACCTCATCTTCTCCTATCGGTTTATTTTGTTCATTAAATGCCGGGGGGAAAGCGGTTTATTCTTTCTCTTCTTGTGTATGTCGTTCTGCGTTTGCTTTGTTGTCGGCTTATCCACCGGATTTGTTATGTATACGTGTTATCGAGCAGAACATTAGTCCTGGTCCTATCGCGCATGATAAATGTGCGATACCGACTCTCCGTGAAAGAGTTGACGAGCTACTTTTTCTCTCCGGGCTACCCTCCCCCCTCGATTTCTACCGGCATTTTTTTTCTGCACTCGGGGTGGCACTTCCGGGAGCGACACGTGGCCCAGAGGTTTCCACTGTTCGGGCGGGAAATTCGGGGCGAGGGAGAGAATCCCGGAGTTCTTCAATTAATCCCCAAAATCACTCATTCTAGTCTACGATATTATTAATTATTATTATTCTTGTTTTTAACGAGACAAAACATTCAATTAACATTAATATATCAACAGATTTTGTGCTTATTAGTAATTAAATTTTAATGATAATTAGCTTCAATAATTGACAGTTAAAGTGAGAATTTTTTTGTTTTTGTTTTGGTTTTAAAAATATTTTTCGAGGTTCGTTTATTTATTTATTCATTTGGAGATAACACACTGAATAAATGAATAAATAGGATACACATATGGGAGATGCGAAAAATATTAGATTGTATATTTTATTGAAGGGATAATTCCCTATCGAATCATGAATTTACGAAGAGTGAAATGTAAAATGGAGTGAAAAGTTTAATTACACTCGCTTACCGAATGAATTGCTCCCGTTGATTTATAATGAACGGGCTCGGGCCCGTTAAAGGTCTTTCAACTGCCAAATTAGAGTCATAATTGCTATCGATAAATGAGAGTACCCGATTAAATTGGAGGGATAATTTAAGGCTGGCGGACACGTGGACTTTTTGATATAAATTTGGAGTTTGAGGATTTAATGTCTGACCAGTGCCGGTTATGGAGCATTGGGGACAACTGAGTTGCGGGTACTTTCACGTGGCGACTTGCGGAACAGGTCTCCAGTCTTTCTCTCTTATTTGTGTTTTTTTTCATCTTAATGCATAAATATCAACAATAACGACAATGGGGATTTGATTTTTCAGTTGGTTTTCATTCAATTATTTCGTAATGATCGGAATGCTTCTTTCGTTTGAGTTTTTACATTGACACTATTTTTTATTATCTTTATTGAGTCATTAAAAAGCAATGATTGAACCATTTAATCAAGTCAACATCTAAAATATTATTTTTCTAGGGGAAAATTCGTTTGGACAGCGGGAGAACAGTAGTTTAATTTTCTTTCAGTCCAGTCAATCGTTAAAAATCAATTTTTTTAATAAAATTGCGGGATTTAATCCATTCGCGCCATAAAATTCGAATTTTAATATGGAAAGAATTGTTTTATTAACAATTAGAGTTCCGGTTGGTCAACAAAAATTATGCACACGTCCAGACAATTTTTAATGAGGGGCCAACAAATTTTACTGATTGATTGGATAATTTTTATCGAAAACAAAAAATCTAATTTTGTTAACATCCCTGGGTAACAAATTTTGCTCAGTAGTTCTTTATTATCATTAATTACACCTACAATCATTCACTAAAATTGCAAAACCTCAGATGACGTTTAATCACGTGCGATATTCTAAATTTATCCCCCCAAAATATTCAAAATTGCCCCATTTTCGCGGACTACGCGTGCTAGTCTCCTAATTAAAAATTAATAATTAATTGAAAATGATGCACTACATCGAGGCCTCGTCACTCGTCAAAAATTACAAAACTAGTCATGAAATTTTCCTGACCAATTGTATAATTTTTCTCGAAAAAAAAAATCCAATTTTGTTAACATCCCTGGATAACAAATTTTGCTCAGTAGTTGTTTATTGTCATTAATTACACCTGCAATCATCCATTAAAATTGGAAAACCTCAGATGACGTTTAATCACGTGCGATATTCCCAAAACATTCAAAATTGCCGCAGTTTCGTGGTAGTCTAATTTTCAACTAATTAAAAAATGATAATTAATCGAAAATGATGTACTACATCGAGGCATTGTCTCGATGTGTGTACGTGTACCGGGTCTGGTTAATACACTACAGATATATTGGATCGTGTTCACAAGTGGAGAGAAAGAGAGAGAGAGTGAGAGATGGAGAGCTAATTAGTTCCGCGTGTTACAAAGTTAATAACGCCACGCGGTTAATGTCGTCTCCCTTCCCATATTCTTCGCCCATACGCGGGCCCTCATTTCATCCGGTTCGTTGTTTCAATAGCAAAACGATCGTTATCGCCGCTCGAATAACATCGATCGCACGATAAATTTGTCGATGGAATTTTTTTTCTTCTCTCTCCTCGTTGAGGTGTGGAAAGGCATTAATTTTATTTCTCCGATTGTATTACGCTTTTTTTTTCTCTTCCACTCTCGATGCGTGCATTAACATTTTAATGCTGAATACGGGTTTAGGGGTATCTGTGGAGTCATCGCATCGTGAGAGGGTACATCGAGGGCATCCTGCGGCGAGGCCGCAATCACCCCCTGGTGAGGTGACGCGTCAAATTAATAACCGATGATTTTATAGTGGGTCTTATTGAATCGTGTTCACGGATAAATCAGTATCTGGGGACATCATCTTGTAATCGCTCGGGGGGTGGGGGAGGTGGGCAATGACGTGGGGGATTCAGCGGGGGGGAGGGTGTGAATCCACTCCTGAGGTTACTTTGGGGAGGGGAATTTTGACTTTGTAAATTCTGATTTTACCGGTTATTTTTTATTTGGAGTAGTTTGGAGGCAATTAAAAAATTGGGGACCTTTTTTTTTGCTCGGAAGGATGAACTTTGAAGAGGTTTTCATTGATCAATATCCATTTTATGTTTTTTTTTTAATTTTGGCGCCGTCTGGGGACAATAAAAAAATTATAGAGTTAAGAAATTTTTTTAATAATTTTCGGGACGTCTGGGGACCCCGAAAAAATTATAGAATTGTCATTTTTTTTTCTTTTCGCCCGAAAAAATGCAATTTGGAACGGTTTTGATAAAATAATATCAATTTTATTTTTAAAATAATTTTGGAGTCTTCCGGTGACTCGAAAAAAATTCTAGAATTACCAAATTTGTCTTTTCACTGAAAAATTTGGAATGTAAAGCGGTTTTGATCAATCTTCGCATTGTTTTTCTCCATTGAACCGTTGGAATTAAATAAATGGCAATAGTACAGATATCAGAGTCAATCTTTTTCGTCTCTCCACTGCTGGTGGCATTACACTGAATCTCTCTCACGGTCGTCACACGGGTGTCGGACAGAGTGGCTCTTTTCCCCTCCCTCGCTGTGATTTTTTTCCCTTCCTTACCTCTTTTATTTCACGTAAGGGATAAGGATTACAATAAAGGATCGAAAACCAACGGGGTAAAAACCACTGGATCCTTTGGTTGTGCAGTTGGTGTGTGGCAGAATGGCCGATGGAGAGTAAAGAGTCGCAAATCCCTCGTCGGTGTCTTTCTCGGCCTGTTCTGTGTCCTCTGCCATTTTTTTTTCCTCCCCCCCTTTTTATTTATTTCTCTTTCCCCTCTTCTTTCAACTTGTGTTAAAAGTACAGTGGAGTGTATGCGCGCCTCTGGTTCTCCACTTGGCCGCGTACAGTTTATCAGTGTCGATCGGTGGAGGCGGCCATCGGTGCACAGCCGAAGAAACTGGGGAGAAAACGGAGGAAAAGACCCGAGAGTTGAGGGAGAGTTTAATAAAAATCAGGGAAAATTTTTCATCCGAGGCGTCAAATTCCGCAACAATCTCTCACTTCTCTCTTCCGGAAATCATTTCTCACAAAAAATTGAGGAATTGTAGGATAATTTAAATCGTTGTCATTGAAAAAATTAATTTCCTCGATTTTTTCCCCCCAAAACTCGGCCCCTTCAATCTCAAATTATATTTAATTATAATTAAATGTTCTTTTGACAAGAATTTTCAACCGAACAAGTGTTCAGTATAATTATTACCCTTTTTTAAAATTGCATTTAAAAAATCGCCAATAAATCCCCGAAAAATATTGTCAAAACAAATGATCAATGATTTTCGAATTATTTGTGCACATGTTGGCAGTACAAGAAGGCGTATAAATGTAGAAAACAAAAAGACGAATCGACGATTGATCGAAGACGTTGGTGGTTACGTACACACGTGCATCGACGAGAGTTTAAACCCAGTGGGTTTAGCGGTGAGGGAAAGAGAGATGGAGAGGAACGAAGGGCGAGCCTACAAATTGCTACACAGCATTGTAGTGTCACTCCAGCCTCCCGCGAGACACTGCCGGGACACGGCTCCGGCATCGCTGGAATGGTGTCTCGGCGTGTTTCTCACTCCCTCCAACTTCTCTCTCTTCACCCCCTTTGCCCACTCCATCAGCCCGATTATAGGAAATTCAAGCTTCTACAAGCTTCTTACCTCGATTTTTATTATCAAATTACGGCCAGTTGAGGCGAATTTTTTGTATCGCTGTACGTGACAATTTGTCAGTTATTTATTTATTAGTTTCGCGCTATTGTCGGATAAAAATGCCCTATCGTACGGAATTTATGAGATTTATTTGTTATTTCATGATAGATTGATTGGTTATTCTCATTGTTGGAGGAACGATTCGTGATTCATGATTATTTATCACATTTTTTTCCGTGATGATTACGAATATGGAGACTGAGATAACGTCCATTAACGAAGCTATAATTTCCTTTAATTACGCCTCCAATTAAAATTATTTAAAAATTCAAGATTTATTTTAAACTCACCTCACAATATTCCAAAATCGCCTTTGCCTATAATTTGATTCTAAACAAAAAATTAACACTGCAGTTAAATAAAACATGCGTAATGCGCTGTTAACAATTTTTGTCTGAATTTTCCAGTAGAATACTCGGAAATTTTTATCGCATTGAATTTTCACTGGAGTTTCAATTGGAAGTGGAAATTTCAGATTTATTTGACCCGGAAAATTAATAGAAATTCAGAAAATTCGGTGGAAGGCATTCGTAAATCTTCAGGACAATGACACTGAATATAATTTCAGGGAAGAAAATTCATGAAAATTCAGATTTCACTGAATATTCCGTGTAACTGGTTACTAAATATTTATCCTTCTTCGGAAATTTAAGGAAACTGAGGTATTTTCATTTTTACACTGGTCAAAATTCGAAAATATTCTGGAATTTTCCGCGAAACTGGAAATTTCCCGGTTCCTTCATCCCCAACTCAAATTCGCTGTCCTGGACATTACTGGCAAACGATCCATGAATTTTCATTTTTTTTCTAACAGTCGGTTATAGTTCTTGGGCCCGAAAGTCCCTCACTCGATTACCCACATCAGTAGTGAGAATTTTTTTTCATCTTTGAATATTCAATTTTCAGGCCCAATTTCACTGGGTGGGGCGGAAAACTCAACAGTAGGAGAATGCCATAAGGGGGAGGGCAGAGGGAGGGGGAATCGTCGGGTAGAATCGTGGTACGTGACGGTACGGACGGGTTAAAATCTCTCGTATCGCCCGGCTATCGAGCTCATTACGCTAATATTCACTCGAAATGCTGGCCGATACCGTATCTCGATCGTGCTCCGCACTCCGTAAAGGCCTTTTCGCGATTCGCTCGCGACCCGGGGCTTGTATGTGCACGCTCCCACTGTTGTCTCTTCTCGTGTTAGCTCTGTATATTGTATGTGTCGATGTATGTGTCCGTGAGGACATGTACACGTGCATTATATACCCATTTGCAAAACTGTTTACGTATGTTTTAATAAATTTCAAAAATGAAAGATTACATTTAATCGCAGGCGGGGGGTGAAAATTTGCTGTACGAATGAATTGGTAATATCATTAATTTTCATATTTCGCGATTGATTCCTTTTATGCAGCTCGCCTGATAAACAACAGATGAACAGGTGATTTTTAAAAATGGCGGAGCCATTTCGGAGGATATTTGAATGGCAAAATTTTTGCTAACAATCATTCGGGGGATTTTTTTTTTTCTATTCTTGTCTGCATTGAATTTTTTGTTTTCTCTGGCGTTATTTTTATTTTTATGGGAATTTTGGCTTTGGTTTCTGGAAAAGATGAAGAATAATTTTGCCCTTTTCTGGTTTACATTTCATGGATAAGTCGCATTGATAACGAAAACTGGGTGCCCCCATGGTTTTTATTTTTCTTTTCGTTTTTTTTTTTTCTTTATTTTTGTTTGATTTATTTATGGTATGTGTGGGTTTTCTTTGGACCGATGCATCGCATATTTGTTAAGTGCACGGGCGCACACACGCTGGCCGATTATCTACGCACGTGTGGCTGCTTTTATAACTACCGCCGTGAATCCCACAGTCCACCGCGATCCAGAGATTATTGTTCTGGTGAAAGAAGCTCTCGTCATCTTCAGTACAATATACTATAAATAAATTGATAAGGAGCATTCTTTAGGGGGGAGGGGGGGGGGGACAGATGGACGATTTCGGTTTTGCGATTGGGAAATTTCCTTTTGGGGTATTGAGGACATGCAAATGCATCAATAGATATTTAAAGTAGCTCTACTTTGGTTATTTTTGGTCTGCAAATTTTTCAGACAAATTGGGGGGAGGAAATTGGAAATTCCTGCCGAATGCGCTTTAGGCAAATAACATTTTGCAACATTTTACTATTAAAAAGAATTTTTTTTTCGTAAATCAATAATTAGATTTGTCTAAATAATTTCCCTTCATTTTTAAATAATTTTTTGTCTGAATTAAAAAAAATCAATTGACAGTTAAATAAGTTGAAACAAATTAAGGGCTTCTGGAGCTAATTATTTTTAATTTGCCAAATTTTTTTTAGTCAGTGGGGGGGGGGGAGAATTGGAAATTGCTATAAAAACCTTAAAATATTTTCTTTCGTTAATAAATAATTAGATAGTCTATATAATTTCACGTAGGCCAATCGACCGTCTGAAATTCTGAATTTTAAAGATGTCGTTTTTTCATTATTATTTTATTTATTTTTTTTTTGTCTGAAAAAAAATTTAATTCGAGATTAGAAATTAAAAAAAAATTAAGCCCCTTCCAGACGTCTGGAGTTAATTATAGGTAATTAAAAACTATTATTATACGATTCAATTTGAGGAGAAATAATTTTCTGTACAATTTAAAAATCAGAGATAGGAATAATTTCAGAATTAAATAAGGTACTGAGGTGTGGTTGAAAGAGCCGGTGGTAATCGAAACTGCCGAGTAGGTTGTGTTTACATCTGGGCCCCAAGGCGCCGACACTTGTTTACATTAAACAAATACGTCCCTGAGGCTTGAGTTTACGGGACAATTAGGCTCACAAACCAGTAGGTACGTGTCCCTCCTGTTGGCACAACCAATATTGATTCTCTCTCTTCTTATTTTTCCCGAAATGTGAAAAACCGATTATTAACGCGAGTTTTTGCAGTTTTCCTATAAATATAATTTTTTGCAATGTGAAAATGCATAAGTGAAGTAGTCAATAACGAGAGTTTGTGCAGTTTACCTATGAATATTACTTTTGCAATGTGAAAATGTGCAAGTGAAGTGAATAACTGGGGATACAGCAATAACTGAAATTCAGGTAAAGGAATTTCTCAATTTTCGCGAAAATTTTTAACGAATTTATTAATTACGGCGACTTTTCGATTTATTTTCTGATATATAACGGGAAAAAAAGTTATATAAAATAGTTTGTATGGAGATAATCTCGGGAGATGTAATGGAGGGCATGAAAAAAAGCACCTGAGACACCAAAAGAGCGGTATTATCTGCAAAATAAAGGGATAAAAAAATATGGGAGAGGAAAGAATGCTCACAATGCTGTAATTTTCAGTGTTTGATCTGGGCCCATCTCTCTATGAGGGCTCCAGTGTGGGTATTACGAGTGGTACAAGAAAGGGAAAATGTTAGCAAACGCCGGGAGTGGGATACCATGAAGGGGGTTTTCGGTGTAGGAACGCGACTGCGTTTTATTTCAAACCCGCATTATTATTCCGTTGGAGATTGCCCGACGATCCGTCCCGTTTTGCCGAAGCCCGTGCGCGAGTGCTCACCTTCTTATTTATGGATGGATTCCCTTTTAACTTTCGGACTCTCCACTTCTCTCCACTGTTCCTTTTGTTTTACTCTTCATTTTTATTCTATCGTCGCTCTCCTCTTATTTTTCTATCCCTCTATCGAATTTTTATCGTTTTATCAGGGGCAGCAGTCGCGATGAGATTGTTTAAAATTATTCGTTCAATTGTTCAGGATTTTTTTATTATCAGGTCAATTGGTGGACGTTAATGTCATTTTGGTCATTGATTTTAATTTCTTTTAATATCTTTTAATATTTTAATAATTTTTCATGGGAATTATTCATTTTTATCGTTTTATCAGACTCAGCAGTCGCGATGAGATTGTTTAAAATTATTCGTTCAATTTTCCACTTCAATTGTTCAAGATTTTTTATTATCAGGTCAATGGGTGGGCGTTAATGTCAATTTTGTCACTGATTATAATTGATTTTAATCATTTTTAATGGGAATTATCAATTTTATTCTGAAAAAAAAAATTGAAAATTTATGTTGACGATCTCGGAGACCTCCCTCGGAATGATTTATCTAATTTCCTATTTTTCAATGAAATTGTTTTTGTTATCCGCGTGAGAATCAAACTCGTCAAGTAAATTCATGGAATATTTAACCACTTGATGAATTTAAACTCACCCCACGATAAGAATATGATCATCGAGAATGAAAATAAGCGAATGATTAATCTGTCGCGACGTTTGAATGATTTAAAGGGAATGAGAATCGCATGTAATATTAGCCAGTGCATAAGTGCTGTATCGCGGATAACGATAAAGTGTTTTTCACAACGGAATCAGTGTTAATTGATGTTTTCACTTGGTCTGTCTGCGTTGCGATGCAGCCGAGACATACCGATAAAAACCCAACGCACACACTCTAACCCACTTGTTGGTATTTAATGCGGGAATTTAAAAAAAAAAAATAATGATCATTGTCTATGTGTGGGGGACGAGAGAAATGTTGAGAGAGATGCTAAATTTTTTTTTTTTTCTCCTTGAGAAAAAATTTATTATAAACTTTTTTAATTTCTTTGCAATCGTATCAATACGACTCGAAGGCCGATACCCTCGCGGGTGATCTCTCGGACAAGACAACAATGCAATCGCTCATTCTTTCTGCTTATATCGTATGCATGGAAAACAGCTGATACTGAATTTTATATTTAGAGGCGAGATATCATCGGTGAGATTGACTTTTTTTGGGGCGACGAGGGGGGGGGGCAGGGGGGGGGGGATCATAAAACCAATATCAATAGCTTTTTTTTAAGATCTTTTGTATTTTTATTTTGTTTAAAAATGGAAATCATTACGCCGAGGTTCATCGGAAGAAGAATTTTCCGTTAATCAATTTTTAATCTCCCATTAAATTGTTTAAAAAATTTTACAAGATAAAAGACAATTTTCCTTTTCTCGGACAGCATGAACTGAATTTTTTTTAGAGATCTTTCATATTTTTATTTTGTTTAAAAAGGGAAATTAATAGGAGGGGGCTCGTGGAGAGAATTTTTGATTAATTAATTTTTAATCGGCTGTTATTTAATTGTTGGTTAAAAAATTCTACGAGAGACGAGACAATGTTTTTTTCATCTGATAAATAATTAAGAATTTATTGGGCGTTGGAAAGGGGGATGACCACACAATTTGTTAATTTCCATCTCCCATTTGACGTAAATGTTTTACTAAAAGACTGTACATATGTACAGGTATAATGAATGAGCGGGTCTCGTGGCCCGTGCGCCGCTACTATACATAACGCCGTTGGTGTAGGCTCTCCTTCTCGATTCCACCTTCTAGTCGGGTCGAGGGGAAGAGAGGAGGGGGCTCCGGTTTCAACAGGTGGGCGTGCGAACGCGCCGCGTTACCGCCTGGAAACTGCCGGCGTGTGTCAGTTCTCTAGATCGCCCACGTCGCACGTACCTAACCCCCCCCCCCCCCCTCTTACACATTTTGCCGCCCCCTCTGGTTTACGAACCCCAATCGATTTTAAAGCAATACGTGCTTCCAATTATCAGTGAGCCCTGCGTGTCTTCACGTTCCGCTGGGTCTCTATTTTCTATTAATTTTATTTTTTTTCACCAATTTTCGGGATTTTTCCATTATTTTTTTACGATTTACGCGGATTTTTTGAGTGACTCCCGTCCACTCGAAGAAAAAATAAATAAATTGAAAAGGGCAGAGGACCATTTTTGTCTAATTAATTTTTAATAATTTTTTTATTTGAATTTTGGAATGAATTTTCATTTGGCGAGAGTTGGACGCGAGATATTTTTTTTTTCTCGTTCGAGTCAATTGTTCAATGTGAAATAGAATTGATTAAAATTGCTTTGAAAAAAGTTTTGAAAATGGGTTCGATCGAATTGAAAAACGAACTTGAATCCAGGCGAGAAATCAAATCGAGGCAGATGAAAAAATCTACTCAACTCAAGTGGTCAGGCCGACTCAAGTGGAAAAATCCGTTTGAATCAGACCAATTTTCTCATGTCTCGGTTCGGAGCATTTTTCCACCGCTGAAATTACCGGACTAAAATTATCGAATCAATGGCAATTTACGTGTCTCACTATTTCAAATTAACACTTCGTTTTTTTTTTTTTTTCCTAACAAAAGATATCGCGATTTATGAATTATGTTCGCCGATTTATGGGCAAAGACGGGTACAACCGTAATTATTGGCACGCAATTATCAGGTGTAGATAACAGGAAAATTCGTGGACAAACAATTGTCATCGACATTATTTTTACTGTCCACTGTTTATTTATCTACGTGAGGGTACTAAATATTAAAAAAAAAATTCACCTCCCGGAGATTCAATTCGTTAATAATTTTCGGGAGAGTCTTCAGTTTCCCTTGACCCGTGAAAAATCCAGAACTTTTCGTTTCTACAATTTTCCCCCAATAATTGAACGTTAAATCGCATTTTCAAAATTTACCCAGTGTATTATTTAACAATTGCTATTTTCATTGACGTCTGTCCGAATATTTTTCACTCAGCGCGCGGTCAATTACCCCCAAAACACGTGAACCTCTTGATTCCTCAAAATAAATTAATAATTAATTCCTAAAAAATACTTCAGCCCAGAATCAGCATGAAAAAAATAATATAATTATCAACAGAAGAGTTGAAAAATACGGGGAGTGAGTGGTTGGGGTGTGAATGTGTCGCGGGGACGTAGACTGAAAATTATAGCTTCAGTATTTCTGCTGCATTATGTACGTAGAATACACACTCCCGATCGATTTCCGATCGTACGCAGTATTGCCTTGCTTGTACGCTACCTGTCCGCCCACGAGAGTCAACTCTGGACTTATCCTGCACCCAGAGAAGACTGTCGGGTGGCCTGGGGGGGGGGGGGGGGGGGGGGGGGGGGGAGTGGCTGATGGTGTGAGAAGTGAAATCTATTCGTTTATAAGCCGCACGGGTGTTTATCCATTCCTCGGCCGTTTGTCCCATTATATCCTTTATCTCGTACCGAGGCCTTTTGTTTCATTTTCACTCGAAGCACTCCCGTTGTCTCTCTCATTCTTCAATCCTGTCTTTTCTCAAACTGTCCTACATATATATTTTATGCACTCAACGGGATTTCCGTGATAGCAGCCTGAGGTGTGTGACGCATTTTTTTACCCCCCCTTTTTTTGTTACATATTATGGGTTTTTCTTTGCAGTCGAGCCAGGGTAAATATGGACAGATGATAAGGGGAATTATTGAATTTAATTATTTGTGGTAATGAAAGTGGGCAAGGATGGCGGTAAATTGTTTATATAAATTATAAATCGGGAGATCTATAATTTAATTCGAATAATTGCTCGGTATTTTAATTAGAAATTCAATGAAATTTTTTCATTAACGGAAATTACAACAAGAGATAAATAATATATTGTCAGGCCTGTTAATTCTGACAATTGTTATAATTAAATTAGACGAGAAGTGATTTTTTTTTTTACAACAAATCGCGGAATACAGGAAAATATTCACAATTAGAATGTTTTTTTTCCTGCTCCCATGCACTCGCACGGCGAAAAAAATATGAGGGGTAGCGAGATGTGGTGGAGGGGGGTGGTATTACAAAGTGGGTAGAGGTTCTCTCGATAAGAAGGCATTAGCGACCCGTATGCGATACGAGCGTTCACTTCTGATAAAACCGCACACGTCTAACCAACGAATGTACATATGTATATATATATACGTAACCGCCTCCGACTTTTGTTACCTCCCCCTTTTTTATTGTACCCACACCTCAACCCCAATCTCCACTACTTTCAAACCGCATGATAACAGAAAAAACGTCTCAAACTCGATTGTTTCACTCCCGTTGAGTTGCAGTTCTCCTGTTTTTTTATTTTTTTCTTTTTTTCATTTTTATAGCCCTCGATTTTGAGTTTTGATAAATAAGATGGGGAAGGGCTCTTGAACAATTGTTGGTTGCACAAAAGTCTTCTATCGTGTTCGTCTCTTCGGCAAAGCCGGCTACTATCTCGTTGATATCCAAGCCCTGGGCTCGCACTATCGCTCGCCCGTATAGCCCCACTATATGGACGCGATAGCGCTGACTCGCTTCTGGACGAAAACTCTCTTCACCCGCTTTTCCTCAATGTACGGATGGGGGGGGAAAAAAAAGAACGGGGAAAATACGGAGGGAATGTGATCCGAATGATATGGGGGAGAGATAGCTCGTGAAAATAAGTGGAAAAAGTTGACGAGTTGAATGGAACAGGCGATTTTTAATTATTTTCCTTCCTTAAATTAAATTAAATTTGCAATATGAAATTTTATTTTTACCGTTGCAATTAAAATCACTTCAATTACTCTAGACCTAGAATAATATCACTATCATTATTTGCATTTATTTAATTACTCAAGTAAGTTGAAAAGCTTGACGAATTGAATGAAATAGACAATTTTGAGTTTTTTTTTCCTTAAATTAAATTAAATTAAATTTGCAATATGAAATTTCATTGTTACCTCTGCAATTAAAATCATTTGAATTAATCTAGACCTAGAATAATATTAATATCCCTAATTCCACTATTTAATTACTCAAGTAATTGGAAAAGGTTGACGAGCTGAATGAAACAGACAACTTTTATTTTTATTTTTTTCTAAAATTCGCGATATAAAATTTAATTTTTACCTCTGCAATTGAAATCCTTTGAATCTTTTAACAACATATTTTCTAATTGCTCCGAAAAACAATTCACGCCAGCCGCTAATGCGAATTATTCCGTAATTTTTATTGAATAATTCTCTCGAATGATTTTTTCTCTCCAAAAAGAACATTCTCCTGAAAAAAAAATATACAATCACGTCAGACATTGATTTCACCCACCGAAAAATCCGAAACATTCCGCTAAAAAACTGATAATAATAATAATAAGGAAAAAAATGAAATGTCATCTCATGAATAATTTTTTTTTTACGATTCATCTCATTTTTCATTCTCTCATCACAGCCCGAGTTAAAATAACAGAAATAAGTGATACAGAGCTATTTAAATTCCATCGTAAAATTCATGCACAGTGTGGAGGTATATTTGAAATCGACCCTTCGGCAATGTTGTAATACGAGATAAGAGGTGGGTGGGTATGAGAAACGACATGCTTTAAGTAATATAAACGCGAGTTAAGAGACGTGCATGCATAACGCGTAAACGGATGACCGGCTGTATCTCATTGTTTTCATTTCCTTCGGCATAACCGCGCCACTGCTCACCGACTGTAAGACGCGGAAATGAAGTGGAGGCAGACCAGGTTGGCTCATCCAGAGACAGTGGTTGGGATGAGGAGGGGGTGAATCAAGTGGCATACACTTGTCTCTTTCTCTTTTCCCTTCTCTGTTACTTATGTTATATCCCGATGGGGTGGGCGTGGAGGGTGGCTAGCACCGATTCATCCCACTTTCCCCCGTTGAATTGTTCCCTGCATGACAACGAGTGAGCCAGAGGTGGGGTAATAATGTCTGGAATACGTTTTTTAATTTTAATGAAAGAATTTTATCGCACTCACTTCAATTAATCTCTCTCTCCTCCACTCATTTCGTCGGCTCACAGCTCTCGAAGAAACCATTTTTCGAGATAATGTCATAAGATAGTTTTTGGGGAGAATTTAATTTACGAATTATAATGTCTTGTCACTTTTTATTGTCAAGAGGCCCATTATCGAGATTTTTTAGTTTTTTAACAAGTTGTGAATCCTGAAAAATCATTTCAGTCTACAGATGAATTCTTTTGCAGAAAAAAAAATTGTTAATTTAAATTCTCAATATTGTATCTGGGACAAGATGAATTTCCAGATGACTCTGGCAACTCACGTTTCAACCCCTCTTGCGGAAATTATGAAATCAGAAACACTGGGCACGTAGTTTTGATGGGCGTCAGCATGACTTTTCATCTCCTTCTTCTGATGGATAATCGCGAGTCTTTCATCAAAATCCAGGCGTATCCAGATAAAAAATCGTGTGCCATAAATCACGTGCATCTTCTCCCTCCTCCTCCTCCTCCCCCCCCCCCCATAATTGTTAGTTTTTTTTCTCCCCTCCATTTTTTATTGCAATTCGAAAATATTAACCGGAACAAATCAATTCTCGGGGGGAAGAGTGCAATAGATCTGGGCGCTGCGACGAGAACGAGGGGTGGAGGGGATCGAAGTAATGCGCGATATATTCGTCGAGTGTGTACAGTATACTGCCTCTACCTATTGCACTATAACGTACTGATAAGGGCGACGAAAACGGCCCGTCGGGCGCAGACCGTAAATATCGAGTGAATCAGAGTGTATGTGCGATTTACACGTACACATACAGACTAAGGAGGGGTGGGGGGCAATTGTGTCGCTTCTTACAAGCTCACACACTTTATCTCGTTTGTATCGCAGGGCCAGTACTGCCAATTGTCTTATATCGGCTCAATCTGTCCTATTATAGAATATAATCCATTTGATTTTGGTTAACTTTTTTTTTTTTCAGCTGAACAATTTTGACATCTTGGGGTTGAAACTTGGGGTGGGATTTTCTTTTTCATTTTAATTTTTAATAGCTGCAATTAGATGTCAATTGCAGATGAAATTAATCGCAAATTCCGATTGTATGGAATTTTGTAACGAGAAATTTGGAATTTAATGAGGAAAAATAATAGAAATATTGAATTTAAAAATCAATCTGTCTCGTAACAAAGAACAAATAAATTAGAAATAAAAATCAGCAATGGCCGCACCTTTGTTAACGCTTGGCGCGCGAAGGACGCGTCGATACAGATATCGATCGACTCGGGTAATTGAATGGGTCGATCGAGCGAGCCCCAGCGGCGAGAAATCGAGTGTGTATCGGCTGGGATCCCTCACTTCCTCTCTTAATTTTTGCTTCTCCCTCTCCCTCTCTCTCTCTCTCACCCTCTTTCTCTCGCTCACTCTTTCGCTCTGTTCACTTCTTGTGCGTATGCCAGGGCACCTGTGCGTAAATGCGGGCTCCGCTCGGCCTTCATTCGCTTCACTCGGGCATCATGAGTTGATGTTTGGACAGGGGAGAAAGAGTGGGTAAACACCTGGGAGTGAGTGTTATGCCCGCACTCGCCCGCAGCCCGGAAGCACTTGGACACCCGCGAAGCCACTGACTTTATGTCCAATTGATGCTAATTTAATTATGTCGATTTTTTTTCTTTGTAAAGACAGCTTGAGCTGAATTATTTGGCGATTTTTCCGAGACCTTTCCGAGGCCTTGCCAAATTCAATCTTCTCAGAAAAAAATTAATTAACATAATTGTAAATTAATTTTGTTAATTCGCCAGTTTTCATTGCATTTAATTCACTCCTGTTGTTATTGTCTTTTTATTTTTCTTTAGCGAGAAAATTCTGAGGAATTGTTCGAATTTTTATTACAATTTGCAAAAAATTATTGTCGCGTTAGAAATCCATTCGCCTCATCAATTCATTATCTTGCCGAAGTTTCTAGCAGTTGTCCCACGTCTCTCTTCTCTCTTAACATTTAACGATTAGTGTCAGTAGTTAGTGTGGAGTTGGCGCGCGCCCCGTTTGACGGTGAACCGCCAGTCGCGTAAAATCCCCTGAGACGACAAATGCCGCGCACTGAGACACGAGCGGAGCTGCCAATCAATTGAGGCGCCTCGCTGGAATGTACCGGAGTCGTTTGATACCCGTGACGAGAATCCAAATCGTGTGCTAATTGTCGCTTCCGTCTTGAGACTATTTTTTCTTTTTCTTTAATTTTTTTTTTTTACGTTTTTTTCCCCTCTCCGTCGCAATGCACTCGTTTTTATACCGCCGGCTTTTTCGCATGCGAAGGGCTTTTGTGCGCCTCTCGCTGTGTGTCTGAGGGACCGGGGGTGCGTAGGGGATTTTTTTTTTTTTCAAGGCTTGTCGAGCGGTTCAATCTCTCGGCTATGCATAATGGATGTTTTGTAGGGTATCGCATGTTCCTTGTCAATAAACGAGCATTCCCTTTCCCATTTTATTCCATTTAAATTCCGCTGAATGAGGGGAGGTATATCTGTTGATTTTTAGTCTTTTTTCCATTCGAGAGCAGAGATTTTAATTGATTTTTCATCGGAGAAAAAATTATCGAAATTTATTTATGGATGGAAAAGTGGGTTTTATTTATGCAAAATTAAATTTTCAATTTTAAACGACTGGTGATTTTGTTTTTTCAATATCCAGGGGACCCGTTGGAAATTTTTCGAGGGAGACAACAATTTTTTTCAATCGCCAAATTTATTTGCTAGCAAATTTTTTAATGGGATTTAGGAAGTTTTGAGCTTATCGGGATCTACTTGACTGGATAAATTTGTAAAAATAGAACAAAATCCATTGTATCAGTTGCATCAAGATCACCGAGGTTACATCAAGTACAATTTGATATCAAAACGATAAAACCACCTCGCCTCACACCTCTGTTCCGCCTCTGATATCACGTGAGCCAACTCGAGTCTCCTTATATCGTAATTTTATGCTGTTAGAAACGATGAATATGTATTCAGGTGGGTCTCATGCGGCTGTTTCGATCGCGGCCGCGTTCCTGGCACAGGTCCCTCAAGCCCGTTTCAAATTCCCCACCAGTACTTGAATCCACATTCAGTAAAAATTACGGCAAAAAGAATTTTTTTATCCAAAAAAATGGCGAATTTTTTCTTTCTCCGGGTAAATCAATTCTCCCAATTTTTCTCCAATAGACATAAAAATTTCTATGTTTACCTGCACTTGGGGAAAAAATTATCTCCATCGTCTCCATCGTTCACTTAAAAAATATCAATTTATTATTTTTAAAAATCCTTTCAGTTAATTTTGCAATGAAAAAACAAAATAATACTCCCACATTAAAAACCAACACCTCCTTCCTTCTCTCATTAATTCGATAATTTCTCTTGATTTTAAAATCGTAAAGATGTCATTGTTGGATTAAAATGTGCGCGGCAGTTGACTCGTTTGCCTTCGCGAGCGACATTAAAACGATAAATTGTGTCCACTCACTGGAGGGAGAGTTGCGCCGGTTTAACGCTTGTATAAACTATCTCTCCGCCATGTGAATGAGAGGGAAACAGAGAAAAAAGTTTTGAGATATACCGAAAAAATGGGAGGAACAAAAAAAATCCAGTGGGAGAAAGGCAAGGGGGGAGGGGTGGTAGCACGAGAGGAGGGGGGGGGAGGGGGTGGTGGTGAGGGGAGAAGGGTAGAGCAGCGATACCCGGGACAATCTGATTAGTGCAATCTAATTAACGCTGCTTTTAATGGCATTCATTAGCACATGCCGCTCGGTGTGCCCTGCCTCCAACGTCCACCCAATGCGATCCCCCCCCCCATCCTCCGCCTCGTGACTCCCCCACCTGAAGCCACCCTCGCCGACTGCACTCTCTTTGTCTCATTTTAAATACCTTCATAAACAGTTCATAAAACACTGGTCGGCGATGAGTTGAATATTTATCCGTTTGCGAGAATTTTTTGTTTGTTTAAAATTTTTTGAAATTTTTCGTTTCATTTTGTTTTGGAATTCAACTGGTAATGTCTTTATTAAATAGGATTAAAGAGTTTTTTTTTTTGGACATTTTAGGGGGTGTGAGAATTTTTTATGAGGTCGAAATTTTTTTTAGTAAAAGTCAATTGTAAATTAATTTTTTAAAAATTGTTTGTAGCATTTTAAATGGATTAATAAGCGGAAGAAAATGCGACGAATGCAGCGGACGGAGGGAGGGTGACGGGAAGTGAGGGAAAAAAATAATAGCGGGAATTTATTTATTTTATTTTAGGTTTGTTCTTTTGTGTCTGATGCATAGATTGCAAATGAAAAAAAATTATAGGGGGATTATTAAAAAATTATAAAAGAATCAGGGAGCAGTGAGTAACACTGCAAATGTGGCGGGTACAAAGTATGAGGTGCGTGACATTGTATGGATATGAGGCGGTGATTTCTCGCGAGATACATAACGCTACGGTCTTACACCCATACACAGGAGTTATGTCGTGTCAATAGCCACCGCTGGTAGGCAATGCGAATAGATCTGAAATTGATTTGTCTATTGTGAGGCAATGATTATTGGTAGACGATGTATATAAATCATTTGTGGAATTGATTGATGTGACGAAGGGGGTGTTGACGTTGATCTATTCCACTCAATTTGCTATAAATTTTTTAATTTTTAATTCTTCACTGAATTAGTTGAATTATCTACATTAAAATTTCCCTTAAATCTCCTGGGAATTGATTAGTTCAAATCTAAAATCTTAACTCCAAATATAATTGTCAGTTCAGGGATACAAATTTAGGAATTAATTTTTATTGTGAGGGATTAAAAATAAAATTGCGGATTTTTTTTCTAAAAATTTGACGACTAATCTTGGAGTAACTCGACCTATTTACAATGAAATTTGAATTAAATCTCCGGGGGAGAATTAATTTCAATGAACTTTCAGTTCTTAAATCCGCTTTCTTATTTTTCTTAACGATTTAATTATTTACGGGTTCTCTCGGTTCTTCTCTCCCAAATTTTCTTCAATCCCGTGTTCCCGCGCGCGCATCAATCCAAGTAGTAACTGCCCTCAGCGCGGCTTAGCTATTTCCAACGCTAAGCCTACTTCCAACGGAGTGCGCTAGCCCCGTGGGGCTAGATCCAAAATCATTATAAAAATAATTCCTCCTCCGGGATTAAAATGAATTATCGAATTTTCTTTTTCTACCGATTGTCAAAAATCCTCCCGATTTCCTCCCCTACTGATCGCTCAATTTTTCAATCAATCAAACTATTCCCAATGAAATTCCAATTGAATCTCCAGCGGCTCTGACCTAAAATTCTCACTCAAAAAAAAAAATTCCTCCAGGAATTAAAATTCCCGACGTCTTCCGATCGACTGTTAGAAAAATCCTCGACTTTTCCCCCAAAAATACCAACAAATCCTTTCTCTCAATAAAAAAAATGATTGACTCAATTGCCGAGTCCCTCGAACTCCTCATTTTTTTTCTAATTGCTCTTGAAATTAAATGGGTCCCTAGACCCATCACATCCCCCACCGATCAATTACCCTTCACTCATACCGTCAGGCTGTCCACAAGCTACAAAACGCCAGATTCCCCTAGTCTTCCCCTCGGGACGTACAACCAATACAGACACACATGAGTCCAATACAGTCGTGACTCCATGGAAGCCTGTGTAGCCCCCCCCCCCCCCCAAAGATGAATTCGTTCGATACGAATTAACCACGTCGTCGATCCACAGATCATTGCCGGGTCGTTACGGACGACCCGTTTGCGTAAAATGTCGTGGGCTCGCAATCCACTGCCGTTACCAATGCGAATCTCCAGTCTCAGACTAGGAGAACCACTCGTCACTTAGAGGGGGAGGGGAAGGGGGGATGATAGCGTCGAAGGGGGGGGGGGGATTCAACCTGTGTACAACTGCGCGCGAGACGAGTGTGAGATTCTCGTGGATTCCGGCGTCAAACTGCCACCCGACGAACCGACACCCTCACCCCCTTCACCCCCCCACACTCTCTATCTCTCTCGCTCTCTCTCCCCCTCCAAGGCAATGACGTGCGAACTGATATCGAATCCCTCGACTATCACAACGTCCTATAGGTAGTCAGCCATTCTCCTGTGAACAATGACGATGGGTATCAGTGCGAAAATAAGATTTTTTATGAAGAAAAGATTTTTTTTTTAGATAATTATTGTAATGGGGTTCTTTCAAGGGATTTTTAGAGGATTCAGGGGGGTAGGGGGGAGGTGGATTACACCGAGGACCATTTATTTTCGAGGTTTTTGGGGAGGAATATTTAATTTTTTTAAAAATAGTTTAGTTTTGACTCAATTTGGCTGGAAGAATTTTTGTAGTTCTTCTGGATGAATGGGATTTATGCAGATGTAGTAGAGTTATCAATTGTTGTCGTTTGAAAATAATTAATGAACTTAAATAACAATTTAATGAGAACAGAAAATGGCCATTAATAATTTTCCTCGTTTTCTTATGTTAATGCCGTTTTTCGTTGTCATGTATTTTGTCTTTTTTCGAGGAGAAATTGTTAATTTTTGTATATTCAAGTTTAAAAAATAATTGATTAGTTCAGACAATTATGAACAGTTAAATTTTGTATAAACAATTCATTTTAACTCAATCACTCAATTACTCTTAAATAAATTTTTCCAATTCATTTGTAAAAAAGAAATATTTGCCAAAATAATATTGTATTATCAATTTTTTACTTCAGTTCACCAACAAAATTAATGAAATCATGAAAAATGACCATTAATAATTTTTCTCATTTTCTTATCTTAATACCATGTAAATACTCAATTAAGTCAATTGCTCCATGTCGGGGCATGACAAGAGCTTTTTAATTATGTTCCTTCGGGCAAATGTACATTTTATTTAATGAACAACTGAATATAAACCACGGAATTGTCGTTTCAGCATTGTCTGCACAACTCTCTCTCCCTGTCTCGCAATTGGAATGGGAGGGGGGGGGGGGGGGCAGGGACAGGGGGGGCAACAAAGGACCGGGGACCCCAAGGCGGCGGGCCGGCAAGTACCTCGTATCGCTCGTGCAAGCCCGTTATCTCTCTTATCACTACGTCCGGTCTCTATCGACTATCTATGCAAATCACAGCTAATTATATTTAATTAGATTCGACTACCGAGAGCTGCTGCTCCCACCCGATTGCCACTACGTCACACATGGGAAAGGTATATATGTGTGTATGTGTGTGTGTGTGTGTGTGTGTGTGTGGGTGTGGGGAACGGGGCTTTGTTCTCTCGCCGAGTTCATAATCGTTGTTTATAGATTTTTATTTCGTAATTCGCGATTACGTGGTTATTAATTTTTTCAGTTATTTCTCTTTTTGTCCATGAATTTTTACGAAGTTCTCGGGATTTTAATTGATTTCCAGAGTGTGAGCAATTGATTTGTCAGATTTTGAGATTTTATTTTTATTTTTATTTATCAACAATTAATGAACACCACAAAAATGTGAGAGAGAAAAATTTTAGAGGGCATTTAACCCACTTAGAGTCCCCACTTTTCAAAAACATTTGGAAATGATTAAATTTCTCACGCAAACCGGAATGGAATTCAGTGGATTTTAATTGCTTCATAGAGTGCAAGGACTTGATTAGTAATTGAGAATTATTTACGATTGACTTTTTATTGAATTACAATGAAATTATGACGGGATAAAAATTTTCAAATCTTCAATGACCAATCTCAATTAATTTTATTTAATAACAATCAATAAATTCCACAGTAATTATTGAACAAATAATTTTAGACTATATTCTATAGCCATTTGAAGGCGTCGCTTTTCAAAATAATTTCCAAATAATTAAATTTCCCACGCAAGCCGGAAATATTGTCCATAAAATTCCGAAACACCGGAAAGACTAGTGCGAAAGGAGTGAGGGCAGCCCTCTCTATCCTCGCCGAGAGTATAGATGAAAAGAGGCATTGGCTCGGGGGATGAAGGGGGGTCGGGGGGGGGGGGGGGTTGGTACAGGGAGGTTGTGCTATCGGCGAAGCCTCGTGCGACCAATGCCGCGTTCGCCTTTATCGTTTTACAACAGAAAGGCGCACATCAGTCAAGCGGTATCTCCTCACGGTTGATTTCCCGTGGCCGCCGCACTCCCTCCCCCCTCACTCTCTCTCTCTCTTTCTCCCTCTCGTTCGCTCTCTTTCCCTCCTCGTCACCCATACCCCTTGAGCCCTTGTGCCAACCGCAACCCCCTTTTTGGGGGGGCGCTCTATCTCACTTGGGGCCTCCTCTTCTCCTCTCACCTCATTCCACTCGCCTCCTCTCCCTCTCACGGTTTTTCGCCTGTCCAGAAGAAAGATAGGAAAGCTATAGTTATGAAAACATATGAAATATATTCAATCTTGGGCTTTGGGTTTGTGATAAAAAGAATCTATGGACATGATATGGCGTCTTTGGAGCCTTTCTTCTTTCTTTAGAATTCTTCGTATATTTTTTTTTTTTTCACGGGATAAATGGGATTTTTTCAGTTTTTATTTCTTTTCGAGATTTATTCGGTGGGATTTTTCTAAAAATTTGACAACCTTTCTCTCGGCGACAATTTTTCCGCCGTTACCGGGGCCATCTCAATAGGCATTTCTCCCGATTATCTCTTGAGAAAAAATATAAAATCCCTTGAAAACAATTTTTTTTATTCAATACTCACTAATCAATGAATTCCTCGGCATTTCTTCCTTCAGAATTTTTCGTTCTCTCCTCGATACCGTAAAAAATGGTCTAATTAAAATTAATTTAATGATCTTTAATATTGAAGAAATTCGTCAATAAATCTCGGATTAATATATCGATTTTATTCTCCGGAAAGCGTGAGATTGAAAAAAAAAATCTAAGCAGTCGAAAAAACGTCTAATGTCCCACTTCGAATGCCAAAAGAACCGGAATCAGTGCGGATATACATATATATTCATACGGTGCCCTGGGTAAACGATAAGAGAGGAGGAGAGAGAGAGAGAGAGGGGGGGAGAGCGCGCAGTGGCGATTTGTTATCGCGATCAACAGCGTGGCCACGTTGGGTAAAACGATAACGATAACAAACTCCTGTCGCTCGGCTACTCTCTGGTTAAACGCAGCAAAGCAAAATCTTCTCCCCAGTCTCTCCTCTCTCCGCCCTCTCGCCCCTCCCTCCCCCTGCGCCCTTTTACTTTATAGGATCGTGTTGCTCGCGCGTCCGTTAATGCCGTTCCCTTTTCCCTTGGAGCCC
>JAPYZM010004298.1:0-10242 GCA_030522845.1 Psyttalia concolor
AAGTGCATATTATATGTTAGTATGGCTCAATTAATGTCGAGAAGTGTGAAATAATCGATTTTGGTTCGGAGCCCTTCAAATGACACATTACCAAAAATTCCCCTCCGAGGCCGTTCCCTCCTGGGTGGAGGGGGGAAACGGCACCTCGCGAAACAGGAACCCCCCGCAGTGGAGGATTGTCTGCGGCGGTTTTCACGGAGGCAAACTGTTCCTTTGCCCAAGGCTGCCTTTCCCGGGTGGGGGAGAAACAAATTCTCGGGTTCAGGAGTGATTCCCGTGCGGCGAAATCTCGCCTTGCTATACGAATTTGGCTATTCTCATTTTTGCTAAAAAAAAGTAGCCAAATTCGGACGCTTTCGAGAAACTTCATTTGTTTCTCGCGTTATCTTGTGGAAATAACTGCTTCGAGAGATACCGATCGCTGGGTTCTCCCGTATTATCTTTACAGATAATGTTCACTCACCTAATGAGGAGAACTTCTACTCCAATGGCGTGGCCGCACGTTGGGCGCCATTTGTAATGAATATTTTCCCCGCGTCTTTCAGCCGGAAAAATATCAAAACAATTATTCACACGCACACTGCCTCTAACATACAAAATGTTGGGCGCCAGCCGAACCTTTACGGGAGGTTCAACAAAACCGGCCCCTGAGGAAATCTCGTCAACTCAGGGGACTTAGCCAGCTCAGCGTGGTATGATAGAGTGGGCGAGGTCCACCGGGAGTAGTTCTACCACATCATCGCCTTTTCAAGCCGTCTTCCGATGCTTTTACAGCAGGTCCTTACGAACGAATATTCCTTTTCGTCCAGAGGGGCTTTCCCAGCTCACTCCGTTCCTTCTCCTCCAGGGGTATTTCCACCCTAGAGGGTCGCCGAGTTACCTGCGAATCTGCCGGGACCCCTCAGAGCCTGGGCCGTCAGAATACCGACCTGACTAGAGTGGAACATGTTAACCACTTCTCGATCTGCCACGTTTCTGACCATCAGTTACCGCTCCGGTCATCGCGAGTCATCATTTCCGGTTACTAGAAATGGTGGCGTATGTTCGGGCCTCCAGGAGAATATTCACTCCCGATCCACAGATCCATGCGTCCCCAATTCGTTCTAGCCGGAGTGGGATAACGCCGAACTACCCAAAGTCGTCACTTTGGGAGTGGAAGCAACTATTTAGTGCTAATGAGGGAATGCAGGGCACCCCCGTATGCTCGCCAACCCCGGTTACACCGCGTGACGGTGGGCCAACGCCCCTGTCCGTAGCATTATACAGGCTAACTACCACAATGGCCTCCGGACATAGCACATGCTGGGCCAATTCAAAGTAGCGAAAGTCTACTAGCGTCCTCTAGACCATCCGGGGTCACAATTCCACCCGACTGCTATGCCTTCAGTCTGTCATAGGTCTGTCATAGTCTGTTGGTCTTTTATATCTAGCGCTGGCTCAACCAGCCGCGCCGAGAAGTCACTCTCAGTCTTTTCGAGACTGTCTCTACACGTTCTGTAGAGGTTTCACCTCGTAATGAGAAAATCTCGTTACAAAGTACATAAAATTGAAAAATTCGGTTCGGAAGGCCACTTGTCGTATTAAATTACTTTGATCATTGAGATTGATCCGAATTAATGTTGGGCTATTACGAATAGCATACGCTCTTTTTAATTAATGATTCATAAATAATCAACAACACAAAACGAAAATTATATTAAGATTTCATACATGAATTGTTACAATATTCAGTTTTACTGACTTCAATTGATTTCATTGATTTTGGAGAACTAAGATCACTCAATTTTTAAAGTGAGTAACTCCTCGAAAGAACAAAAAGTTAAAACTGCCAACACAATTGAATCTAGTATTGACCATCTCCACTGCATTTATGCCTGTTAAAATTCAAATTTTTCAATAGAAATCTTCAGGCCCAGATCGATTATCTCTTCGAACGTTATCTACGTTCAAATATATATCATCTTTCCTGTGAAAGTCATCTCGTCTTTTTCGATGTAATATTTTGTCGCAACGATTGTGCTGATAAATATGAATTTATAATAATAAAAATCTAAAAAAAATTATTGAAGGCCGGTAAAGTGCGTTCTTACTTTATTATTTCGCAGTAAGTTTCGTACAAGCAAATAAAAATTTTGTGATTTACCTATGAGTGTGGCCATCAGCCTTGGAGTTTTCCGGGCGTGCCGGGAGGGGGCAAAACTTCGTAATAAATCCCATTTTGCACGTCATATAGGCACAAAAACACAAAAAACGCTCTTTACCGGGTTTTGTACTATTATTAAAAATTTTATAAAAATATTCTCACACCGAAAGAATCGTACCTCACGACGTAATATTACATCGCAATTTGTATGTGATCAGCTGTCAGTGCATAGGGATTTTGTAGGAATAGAAAACAAATGACCACCGATAGCTAAAAGAATTCTGGGCTATGTTACTAAATCCCTATAAAATGAAAGCTGATCACATAAAAATTTCGATGTAATATTACGTCGTGAATTACGATTCTTTCGGTGTGAGAATATTTTTATAAAATGTTTAATAATAGTACAAAACCCGGTAAAGAGCGTTTTTTGTGATTTTGTGCCTATATGAATTGCAAAATGCGATTTATTGCAGCGTTATGCCCTCCTCCCAGTACCCCCCTAAAATTCCATGGCTGATGGCCATACTCATAGGTAAATTGCGAAATTTTGATTTGCTTGTACGAAACTAACTACTAACTAACAAAATAAAAACGCTCTTTACCGGTCATCAATTATTTTTTTATTTTTCTTTAATTATAAATTTACACTTATCGGCACACTCATTGTGACAACATATTACATCGACAAAGTGTAGATAATTTTCTCGGGAAAGACAATATATTTGAACGTAGATAACGTTCAAAAAGATAATCAATCCGAGTCTTAAGCTCACAATATTTTTTTCAAAGATAATGGTTTCTACCCTCGGCTTCGCCTCGAGCCGCCAACTTCACACTCCTTATCACCCCGTCGCAATTGAATCGAAATATGCGAATTTCCCACCTGGGAAGGCAAAGTGGACAAGTCGTCCTCACGTGCAAAATTACGAGCCGGGTTGAAGGTGAAGGTTATAAGCACATGTGGAATGCTTGTCTGATTTTCCTACCGAGGATTGAATATGATTTTCCTACGAAAGGGACGTAAGTGAACGTTAGAATTATTACTTTCTCTCTATGTAAGCAGAAATAGTATATCACACCACAAGGGCAGAAAGTGGAATTACCTGCACTGCGCGTCATGCTGCCCTTATTTTCGCCTCCGGATCGTTGGATTGTAACACTCGCCTTTGGCTCGTGCCACAGCCCTTCCACGAGCAAGAAAATCAAAAACACACTGTTTGCATATTATACTATTTTTTCGGCAGGGTATCAGTTCTAAAATTATTTGCGCTTCTGCTTCAAAATTTCTGTTAATTTCTTCTTCGTCCGTCGATTCATTAGATTTTTTTTTAATTATTATTTTCGAACAGCTATTACTTTCTCAATTAGTTTCTTTGACAAATGTTAGTACTAATTGCCGGTAAACAAACTTTAAGGTTATGAAGGACATAACAAATTTGACGCGACTGGCAGGGAGGGAATATAATGGGAGTCATATGTAATGAGTATCAGTACACACGAATAAGTTTTTACTCCCGCAGTGTAGAGGGCGAGCGTGCAGCTCAACCAATACATAAAAGTTAGACTTTCTGCTTCAAAAGCACAGCAGAAAGTTGTGACGATGGTCACTCAAAGTTCCCTAAAACGAAATACACATAAATAGTAAATGGAAATTAGTTAGGGAGAGCATACTCTCTGTTGTCCCTTTACCTGGTTTTTCCAATAAAGAATACATAGGGTAGGGATCAGCGAGGATCCGGAAGTTCTTCTCCAGCGAAAGGAAGCGGAGAAGAGATTCGGATTTTCGGGCACCAGCCAGGGTATTCGGAGGATGCTGATAGACTGGAGTCTCCAGCAATGTCACGAGGAAGTAGAGATGACTGGAGAGAGGTCTGCAGGTTCTGTTCTCTTTGCATCCCGGAGGTGTACAGGAACCCACTGTCAATGTTGTGACAGGCGAGGTTAGGGACGCATAGTGATTGCCGGATGGATAGCCCTTCGAGGTTTGAAGAGCACGAATTATTGTGGGAGGATCTAGTGGATTAACATTCAAGATCAGCCGTGAGGCCGGTAAGAAGGGCACTGTCGTCAACGGGCTGGAATGATTGATTGGGGCATTGACCGTGAGAACTTGAAAGTCGCTAAATATATGAAAAATTTGGAGAAGATGTCTCTCATTGGTCGAGCCCAGACTGGGGTAACGTGGGGGAAATTGGGGGCCTCTGATTGCTGGAAACGTACCAGGAGATCCCAAACTGACTACGACAAGGGGGAAGAAATTAGTATGCTTCACTCTGCGTGACGACTACTAAACTGGCAAGACCTTATAGTATATTAAGAAATAGATTTAAGAAGTAATAAGTAATAAGTGTGAGATTTAACGAAATCAGGCTTCAGAACCTATCTGATGAGTGATTTTACCCGGAGGAAGAAATAGAGTACCCGGAAGAACGAAGGGAATTGTGAGGAAAAGAATTCCACTCGCGCGAGTCTTCTCTACTATGAGTACATTTTGGAATTAGTAGGGCAGTGGTAGGGCACTGGTAGGAGACATTCACTTATCCAATATCTCTTTGGAAATTAACAAATCCAGGGATTATTAGAATTGTGGGAGATACGTATTGTTGAATTATGATCTTTCCCGAATCGATGCAATAAAGTTAATAACTATTGAGTAGGGGAAACAGTGGAAAATCGTAGCAGCTCTGTCTCTCCAGTGCCGCATTTTTGGTGAAAAATTTGGCAATTGCGCCTTCGTGAATTAGGAAATTGATTAAGTTCAGTAATCATTATCGAAGCGATCCTAATCAATATTGGATAAATAAAAATCCCGGAAATTGAAACAAAAGCTGGGAATCCTGATGAAAATAATCTAAATGAATTATATTTTTGGTAAAGAAAAGAGAGAAGTTAATGGAGTTCTTAAAATCATGTAAAAGTATGGTGATATGAAGGACGCCTCACAATCACAGCCATTGGTATTATTCTTCTAGAGGATATTTTCTTGTGTTCACTCATTAAATCGACTCAAATACTCTATTTTGTAATTAAAACCCTGACCAATAATTTTGAAGTAATGGAATAAACCATATTCGTTTCATTATCAGTATTCGAAAATATCTCTGTCAATTTCTTTGATTCTCTGGATAAATTAGGCCCGAACAACCTTAATTATTCAGTAGCAGATAATAGTAGTATATGTTTAAAATAAAATAGTAAAATCGTAGCCCGAACAGAATAAAATATAATCAATTTATGCCAAAAGGCATCTTAAGTGGAATATCCACCTTATAAGTGATTTTAGTCCACAGGACCGTTGCAATCGGATTTTATTAGGGAAAATAGTTCTCAAATTATTATAAATCTAGTTGCAACGTCACAAAGTACGTATGGTTCAGTCAGCATAACTTTTAACCTCAAACGAAGCAGTGGGGGTAACGCGATTATACGCAGAATTAAGGTGGTGGAGGTAGCATTTCATGTTAAAAGTTGTGCTGACTTCAGTATACTTTCGACCGAGGTATGAAGAAAAAATATTGTTTGCACTCGTTACAAAATATACTATTAGAATATTTTTCCGGCGGCAATTATACATCATCGTTTGCATTCTCCTAGTGGATACTATACAAATCCCAAACCCACCCACCAGTCTTGAACTCCACCGATACTTTTCCGTAATAACTATGACACTGGTGACCAGTATTTAAAAGCTTTTCGGCAATATTTTATTGACTTGATCTAAGAATGTTGTACCCCTTAACTTTACACAAGTCCCGAGTACCGCTTGGTACTGGTGAGAAATACTGGCTTTTTGAGTGTCAAGAATGAGTGCGTAGAGAACGTGGGCTAATCTAGTACATCAAACCCTACAGATGTCTCAACTCGACTAACTGCACGTCATTCGTGATAGACTTTGACCGGAGTGTTTGCACCAGTATATCATTGATGAGTGAAGATTTGGAACCAGCTGAAAATTTTACTCTCTACCAGCGAATATGCCTGAAAGGTAAATTGAAACTTATTTGCCATCAACAGGTGTCACAAGCGTAACAATTATCCTATGCTAAATATTCATTGTTGCGAGTAATATTATGCAAATTATTAAAACAATGGTAATTGATGGTTAATTAGTGCCCCCAGTGTGCAGTGCGAATAGACTGTGGCAAGTCGAGAGGACCTTGGGAGCAGTACTGATTGATACGAGATATTTGTCGCCACCGGAAGTTCTATTACGGAGTCAGTGCTATCAAAAATGTATTGATGCAGGTAAATTGGTTCTATTTTACTTATTTTGACTCTCGAATGAAAATTTTGTATCCATTCTATTTTCATCAATTTTGCTTGAAAATAGTTCAAAATTGTTTGAAAGTGGATAATAGAAAGTTTGGGAACGTTGTTTGAATGTACTTGTGTCTTCTTAAAAAATTAACGAATAAATGAGAAAATTAATCCCAAAAAATCTAAGCTTTTGTAAGTTTATTGTACTTATTTAATTCTAACTCTATGCTCAAAGTCGTTTGGCTCCGACAATTAGTTTTACTAGAAATCTCCATCTATTGTTTTATACTTTCACCTAACTATCTTGAACAGTTCTCTAGCGATTTCATTTTTTTAATGGTTGTCTTGACGCCCTCTATCGCGACAAGGATAATAGGGCGTGAAGGAAATATAGGAGCCCTGGTTGATCTCCCGTTTGGAACTCGATCAACTGTCGATTGAAGAATCGAGCTGCTCAATTTATCTATTAATATTCGAGTGATTTTCGATTTGAATTTCAATTGATTGAATCGGATATGAATCGATCACATACGGAATCGATTGCAAAAGTATTTTGATTATGGAAGACCCCTTGCGATGAATTTATTCATCGCTTTAGAATAGTTATCTTCTGTTCAATACGAAAATCTACTAACCCTCTAATCGATTGTATTTCGAGTGTTCCCTTTGTTCTAGTCAATTGACCCTTAATCGACCACTTGATTTATTCTCCTAGAATAGTTTTCCCATTATAATTAAACGAATTGAGTAATACTCGTTGTTTGTCCCATTTGTAATGTAATGCGAATGGTAATCCACTCGAATACCTATTGATAAACTGAACAACTGGATTCTTCAATCGCCTGGTCAGAGATTATAGGGGAGATTGCTCACGCTTATGGCGAGGTTTCAACATGAAACTGAACTAAACTGAGACCCGTACCTGTGAGTAAGGCAGGGCGCACAACCCAGTTGAAGCCGGTCTCTGTTATTCAAGCAGGGAGCGGGCGAGAACGTCGATAACAGGGGGGAGCGGCCAAGACTGATTAATATATGGCGGGGAGGGGGGGGGGGGGTCCAAAGGCCAGGACACAGCCGGAGAAAAGTTAGAACAGGGTTTGGAACTATTTTGTGGCTTGATATGGTTTTTAAGCGCACCAGTTCGCGTGGAGTTATGGTCTACGATATAAAAATTGATTACTTCTCGTCTAATTAAAACGAAAAAATGAAACCAACAGTCATTCAATAAAGATTGAATTGTTAATTAAATAATATGAATTTCATTTTTTCATGTCATTACCGTAGCAGAAAAATGGCCCTGAATCCCTTGCGAATCCTTCTACCATTGAGAAGTTATACTTTGTCCTCTAATGAAGATTAAGAAATGAAATAAACTTCAATCAATAGGCAATTCAATTGTCTTTCGATTGAATCGATTTTCTTTCCTTAATACGAATAATAAACAAATAAAACCCCGCGCCCAAGTTGGCAGCAACGCGAGACACAATTTCAGTATTTCCAAGCGGGCGTAACTTGGTCAATTATAAACTATTAGCAACTCTCCTAAGGGAGATTAGGAAATGAAATAAACTTTAATCGATAGGCAATTCAATTGTCTTTCGATTGAATCTATTTTCATTCCTTAATATTAATAATAAAAAAATAAAACCCCGCGCCCAAGCTGGCAGCGGCGCGAGCCGCAATTTCGGTATTTCCAAGCGGGCGTAACTTGCTCAATTAAAAATTATTAGCAACTCTCCTAAGGGAGATTAAAAAATAAAGGTCAATTCAATCAACGTTTTTCATGTTTAGGTTTCGGCCTAGAATGTATGAATCAATTGAATCATACCACGGTCTAGGGTTCAAATAATATTGTTGATTGTTTAGCCAAGTATATCAATACTGAGTAAAGACGTGAATCTAATTCTTCTCAACTTTTATATAGCACTCGTATATTAATTCGTATTGATATACTCGTTTTCAGGGAGCACCGCGAGAAGGCAATTAACGTCATTCCCCACCTAAAACTTAGAAAAAAATATTAGTTTTGTAAGCAATAAAAATCATGATAGGAGTAAATCAGAGAAAATTAAATCAATCGAAATGATGAGAACTATCTCCAATCCTCCATACCAAATTGTAGTCGTATAGTGGATTGAAATACCTGACACATATTTTCTATAAACGATTCATAAGTATCTCGTAAGAAACGCATTTCAACTCACTTTTCTTCTGAGCGCTCGATGTAGTTGGGTCATTGACTGTCATATTCTGAGTTTCCCTTCCTAGAATATATCCGGAAGGTACATATTTATTAATCAAAAAGTATGGCGAGAACGTTCTTCCATAACGTACTTACCGATTTCGCTATTAGTTCTTGACTCAGGAGGCAACTATTGATCTTTCAGGAGTGAAGTGCGATAGATGAATTAGCTTTCACGGATAAGCAAGAGATAATCGAGAAATAGTGAGCAGGAAATGATAACCATTCCATGGAAATGGTCTAGAAGATCAAGAATAATATTCAAGTCTATGGCGTTGATCATTATCGACCCGGAAAAGTAAACAACAGGCCATTAGTAGTTACTATGAGACAAGCTGTCACAATTGAGCCTCGGGAAAAACGATTACTTTGAATTCTAATGTAGTGAATCAAGAGTTGAGATAAAGAAATGATGATATCATTAATAGACCGTATACCTCACAGTGAGGAATTAAGGCGCGTCTGTAAATTTAGATATGTCCTAGAAATTCAACATTATATTAACCAAAGAACCGAATCAACCAGTAAGCCAATGTTGAACAAAAGTAACTGAAACAAATCAAGTATTAACTAACAAACAGTCAGCAACACTCCGAGCGGTGAGCTCCAATTAATCGGGGTTTCCTCCCTTTGAAAATTACCCTGACTTAGGCACACCAGAATCAAAGGATGGAAGTCGATCCTTGTATATTTTAAAATATATATGTCGAATCGCCGTAAGACTGAAACTACAGCGTCATGACCGAAGGATTTGAGATGGATATAATTCATGAAGAATCGTAATCAAAACTATCTATGCCGCAATGTTTCGAAGACGTAAGTCGATCCTTCAGTATAATTTTTAACTGATAAATTACGAAAATTACGCTGAGCGATATGAGAAGCGATGTGAAGACAAATGCTCGGTTGATTAGCGTCACTCAAGAAGGTATAACCATCGGAAAAAGAGAAATTTATCGAGTGTACAACCATTCACTGATGAGTAACCTTTTGAAGCTTCTTATTCTGACTATTCTGACTATATAACATTTAATACTGCTGTTCAGTGCTTCATGACTGTTAAATTTCGGCCGAGAGAAGATTTTGACCTTTATTAAAAATTCCAAAGCGGAAAATCGATGACGATGGCAACTGTGGGTCTCAATGAACCAGTTGGGAGTAGATAACTCGAGGGATATTCTTATATCGGCAGCGATACAGTCAAGTACGGATGTAGAACTCCAGTGCTTTCGCCAATTTTCATCAAAAGCTTGTAATTGGAGCCCAACCACTTCTGCAAACCGATCTGTAGGACGAGTCAGCTTTGTTATGCTCCAAAATAACATTACAAAATCTCTCTGATGATTCGGATAATATAAAGTGAGGGAAGTATTATTCGAAACAACAGAGAATGAAGAAATATTAAATAACGTCGAAATCCTCAACGACCTTATGTAGATAACTGGGGTGCAGCGTCAGCGCATTGCGTCCCACGTCTGGCCTTCACGCGCGCCTCGAAACGTCACCCGATGCTTCACAGGTGCGCGACAAAGACAATGACCTGATGCAATCGAATAAACAGAGTAATATAAAAACTCGTGAATTCGATGCAACGTGG
>JAPYZM010004301.1:0-14492 GCA_030522845.1 Psyttalia concolor
GAGAGAGAGAGAGAGAGAGAGAGAGAGAGAGAGCACCCTTACTCATTCTTCCATCTCAACTCCATTTATGTGGTAACTCGCGTGTATCTGTTTTTTTCAATACTTCCGTTGGAAACCCGCACATGCTTGAGCGCTTTTGGCGAACGGCCATCGGTTCGGCATTAATCGGTTTAAATCATTATCAGAGCAGTGTTATTGATAGTTAAATCATAACGGTTATTACGATCACGTTTCTGCTTATTGCGGGCAGTTCTTAAGCATTATTTTAAATGAAGCCATTGCGGTATTCGTTCCGTACAAGACTGTGGGGGTATCGTCGAGTCATCGGCTTTGGTTCACTCGTCAACAGGATGAGCGCATTCGCGCGAGAGAGTACAGATATCGAGTCTTCAAGCGTGCTCGCTTGCATGGGGACCTTCGTGTATATCGCCAAACGCGTGATCGTGCTCATAGGGAGATAGATGATGCACGGCTGACCTATTATCAATCCAGAATTGCACCGCTTGAAGATACCACGCAAATGTGGAAAGATCGTCATTTCCCTGTCCTCCCTCCACAAAATCACACATATAATTTGGCTCCCGAAATACATAATGAGTACTTTTTGAGTGTCCTATAACCCTTCAGAGCCTAGTATCATGGCTTTCGTTTCCACTTTGGTGGATGCACCCTCGGCAGTGGGTTCATTCGTTTTTTCTAATGTGACTCGTTCGGAAGTTGTGACTACAGTTTGTCATTTTTCAACGGGTGCTTGTGGTGTGGATGCTATTCCCGCCACTGTGGTTAAGCCTACCTTGCCGTTTTTATCTCGCTTTTAAGTTAAATTCCTCAATGATTCCTTCTCCATCTCATTTTTCCCCGCGCTTTGAAAGAGCTGATTATGGGTCTAGGAAAGGTGAAAAACCATTCCTCTGTGAACGATTTTCGGCCAATTGCACCTATGCTTTCGTTCGAAGGTTCTTCAGAAGCTGCCTTCAGTGCCTTCAGTGTATACACAATTACCTCATTCGCTGTCTGATCCTTGACGCGTATCAGATGTGCTTTCGCTACGGGAACAGTACGCAGTCTGTCTTGCTGGAACTGAATGATAATGTATATCTTGCTGTCAATAAAGGCCTTTTTGTCGTTGTTCGATTTCAGCAAGGCCTTCGACTATGTGTGTCATGTGTCTCTTCTTCGCACGCTAAAGCTTGATGGCTTTCTTGGGTTGGCTCTAAGGTGGATAGCTTCATTGTTGACCGGTAGATCTCAGACAGTCCTTGATGCTCATGGAGGTGGTCCATGCCCTCGTCCCTTGAATAAGGGTGTCCCTCAGGGATCTGTACGACGCCCTCTGCTGCTTCTGATAATCATTAATGATGTAACTGTGGGGCTCACCACCAGAGGTGAATCATTTGATTTATGGGGACAACCCTTAGGTATACTATCCGTTCAGTGACAAACATCTGATGGCGGCAATGGAGGTCATGCACTTAATTGCTAGTCATGTTGCTGGGTGGGCGGCCGGGAATAGGCTGTGTCTGAATAGCGGGAGGGTAAAGGCTGTCGTACTTGGCTCTCAGGCTTTTGTAAATATGGTTTAGGCGAGGAGTAATATTGGAGTTGACATCTGTGATTCCTTCATTCCTCTCGTTGCCTATGTGCGGAATCTGAGAGCCATCTTCGACAACAAAATGACGTGGAGGGATCAGGTGCTGTATGTCTCGCAGAGAGTGCAATCAGTGATGTATAGGTTGCGTTTTTTGCCAGCAAGTACGACCTTTGACCTCCGCAAACATCTCGTGGAGACCATGGTGTTTCCTATAATTGACTATTCTTCACTTGATTATGATGTCATATAGGACAACATAAACATCCAGAAATAGTAGAAATCGCACTAAATGAACAATCCACGAATTGAAGAAGTATTTCGGCAGGAATAAATTGAAAATGAATGCAAAAAAGTCGAAGCTGATGGTACTAAAGCATAAAAAAACGAATTTCGGAATAAACAACGTTGTGTAATACACAGACCGGCCGGAAATCGATAGAGTCAAAGAAATCAACTATTTAGGAGCAATTATTGTTCGTCATTTGAAGATTGTCATTTAAAATTCATTTTCATGACGCGAAAGGAACTTTTTTTGTGATTGAAAGCACATTTTCGACACATTGAGGTGGAAAATGATGTCCGTAACTCCTGAAAATTTTTCATTTGACTCGTGGGCTTGCTTCCATTGCCTTCGGCCGTGGAATAAAGCTCCCATTCGGGAAAAACAATTTTTGATTTTAAATGGAATCCTTGTAATCGACGAAATTTATGTTTGCCATTTTTTGTCATATATCAAGTCAGTATGACCCGAGGAGTTCGAGACTGCAGTTTTAAACCGTTGCCGCGTATGTATGTGACAAATATTGATTGTCTCAGATTGTTCACCCTCGTCTTCATTGAATTAAATGTTTTTTTACAAATATAGGTCTCATTGGTCTCTATCTATCGCCGTCAATGAATATTGCTTTAATCCATTAATTTCTTTTTCTTTTCATTTTGTCGAAAATTTGGGTTATTTACGATAACTAACAAAAAAAGCACCCAAGTTAATTAAGTGACGGTTCAAAACATTTGCCTTGATGTTCTTTAGACCGCGTTCGAAGATGAAGGTAACAGCGACAGCAGTTTTTTTTCATTTTATTTTTTTGTGATTATCCGTCACCGTCCATGCCAAGTTGTTATGTTCATTGAATAGACATACGAATCATTATGGAATCATAATAAAACTTGAATGAAAGAAAAATTTATTCAAGCTAAACACGGTTTACCACCTACGAATGAATGAGAGCAAAAAATTCTGGCAATTGCTTATATCTTCTTAGTTAATAACTCGTGATAAGTGATATTTTCAATAGAAATATTATTTTTTTTCGGGTCATAAAAATACAGGTACCGAATCATTTAATTTCAGGAAATCAAAATGAAAGCTTATCTATAAAAGGGGAATGATAATACAAACCATAACCCTTCGGAAGCATGTTGCACATCGTCACCCTATACATAGGCGGTCTGGCACATAAAGGGGCGAAAGCTCAACGTGGCAGACTCCTGCGCTCTGAACTGGGTGAGGATCACGTGGTAACTGCAGGAGCGTCAGTTCCTGCCCTGTCAACCTTCATCGATGTAAATGCGTTCCTCCCCCTAGACCTATACAACCTTCGTCGTTCGGTCAGGGACGTCGTCCGCAGGAAAGGCTTCTCTACTTCCATCAATGACGGCTGTGTAATTGTAAAGAGGAGGAAGTAAGATGGGCCGGTTCTGATCTCCACGATGTCGGATCTAAAAAATTTCTTGGTGGACTCTCAGTAAACATTTCACCCCTATGAGTTCGTGGTAAATTGTTACCGATCCCCACATCTGCCGATTCTCATCTCTCCTGTTCTTTCTCTTTGTCTGGCAGTACGCCTGCCCATCCTTCTTCTTCTTCAAATATAACTGTTGCTCGGGATTCTTTGCTCAATGAGTGCTTGCGTTAATATGCCATATGCGTTAATATGGCATATTGATATCAATTCACTGAGGGCTCATGTCGAACGAGTTCGGTATTTTTTGGAAGCTCATTCTTTGTCTTATGTGATAGCCCTATCCGAAACGAAGCTTGGTCCCGGTGTTGATGATCACTTCCTGTCTCTTGGGCGCTATAGGCTCGTCAGATGTGATCGTAGAACTCATGGACGCCGCATAGCTTTATTTCATCAACATTTCTTTCCGAGTTGTGATAAGGGGCTCCTGTGTTCTAAGCTTCGCAGTTGTGATTGAACGCCGTTTGAGAGAAGGGGTTCCGCTATTTCCCTCGCGGCCTGTTTCAATGGCAAATTTGAAGAAGTCGTGCACGCTGTAGTGCAAAGCAAGGTGGTGCGGCTGAGGGCGAAACGCACGCCGTGGTTTACTGAGCACATTGGGGACTTATATCTGCAAGAGATTGGTTATACAGAGCCTACAGAAGAACGCGTACATTTGGCGCGATCTAGGAATATCATTCAGCTCGTGATCTAACTCATAGCGTAATCGAGGTTACGCACCTGGAATTCTTTCACAGACGCTTGGCGAGTCTCTCAGGTCGAACACATATATGGAAAGAGCTGAGACATCTGGAGGTGGTTGGGGTAGTGAAGGTTAATGGAGTTTTTCATCCGGAAGTAATTGAATGGCTTCTTCGCGGGGATCTCTTTCGTCGACAGTGAGCCGTCGCTGAACGATTCCATTGCGTCGCTGTCTTGTCCTCATAGCGGTGGCGTGGAGGAATTTAGCTTCAGTTGTCTTTGTGAGGATGAAGTAATGACGGCTATTAATCACTTCTCCTCCGGGGCCAGAGGGTCAGATGGCTTTCCCAATTCTGACATTATGCCTGCAATTCCCGTAATTTTGCTATTCCTGGTTACCCTCTTCAATTGCTCGTTTGCATTTTTTCCTTTCCTAGTCTATGGAAATAGTCGCTGGTAATTGCTCTTGCCCAACTAAAAAACCCTGCGGCAACTAGTGACTATAGACCGATTTTCTCACGCTTGAGATGCAAACTCTTAAAGAAGCTAGCCTGTGTACAGATTGTAGGCTACCTAGCTAAGTACTCTCTTCTTGACCTTCTTCCAGCTGTCTTTCGCCAGAATACTGATACGCAGACTTAAAAGTTACAGTGCTTCTGTCATTTGACTTCTGCAAGGCGTTCGATTCTGTGTGTCATGTACTGCTTCTTCGGAAGCTTCTAAGGTCCAGTTTCTCTAGTGGTGCGATCAGGTGGATCACATCCTACTTGAGTGGGCGAACTCAGGTGAAGCTGGGTGGGCATGGGGTGCAGTCTCCGGCCGTCCCTTGAACCTTGGTATGCCGCAAGGATCTATTCTTGGCCCCATTCTCTTCAACTTGTTTATCAATGACGTATGCCGGGGTGTTGACCGTGGCGTGATGCGAGTGACGGCACAGCCCTCGAGTCAAAGCAAATCGTTGAGAATATCCGGAGGACGGCCACGGGTGACATGCTTATCATCCTCTCTAAGGAGAAAGCTAAGGAAGCTTCTGGACAGCAGGATGCCGTGGAGAAACTCCTCGGAGAGGAAGCGGAGGTTCTCAGTGGAACACCGGAAGAAGACTTTGAAATCAAAGAACTCGAGGGGACGACGAACAGGGAAGAATTTCTTGAAGCGTTGCAGACGACGTCGCGAGAGCATTTTAGGATACCACCAACCGCAATTAAGTCGATACGGAAACGCTGCAGTCGTACTCAGACGGCATGGATGAGACTACCAGTAACGTTGAGCAAGAAGATTGTCGGAGAACATGGCAAAATCAAGATTGGTTAGATAAATTGCCGAACTGAAATCAGAAGAAGACCGCTGAAGTGCTTCAAGCACTGGGCCTTCGGACACGTCACCAGTAAGTGCAAGAGCAACTGTCCGCTCGAAGGACTGTATCAAATGTGGCGAGAGCGGTCATCTGGTCGCCAATTACGAGAAGGAAGCTAAATGGGTCCTCTGCATCACAAAAGGCCGTCTGGATAACTGTGCCTACATTGGTGGGAGCCGCAGATGTCCGGCATACAAAGAGGCACTTCAGGAGCTGACCAAAAACCGATGATGAAGATTTTACAACTGAATCTCAATCACTGTGAGGCTGCACACCACCGTCTCACACAGTCAGCGCGGGAGTTGAAGATGCGTCAAATATCCCTTCCAGGATGCCGTCAACGTAGCGAAGGATGGCTTTACCAGAGCTAAGCTGGAAGGAATTCACTGCTACAGTTGCTATGCTCCGCCTAGCCTATCCGCCCCTCAGTTTGTAGACTTTCCGGACCGGCTGTCATCGGACGCGAAGCAGCACTTCCCTATAGCAATTGCTGGGAACTCCAACGCCTGGGCCGTCGAATGGGGTTGTAAAGCAACCAACTGGATAGGAAAAACACTGCGTGAGGCCATGTCTTCCCTGAATGTGACTTTGATGAACACTGGTGAGGAACCAAGGTTGGAAAGAGCAGAGGCGAGCTCAATGGTGACCTAACCTTCATAAGGAGTAGTCTCAATAAGGAATGGTGCTCATTGAAAGTAATGCATATCTACACCACTAGTGACCATCGTGCCATTTTCTGGAAGGTGTCAACCATTCGGGCTACAAAACCAGTAAGGAGGAAGACAAATGCTGTCCGGTGGAGGGCGAGTGTTGTTGATGACAGCTCTTTCGAGATACCTTCAGCCATCGTCCAATTATTGGCACTAGTTCCACCGAGAGGGCACGTGAAGTCATACGTGGGATTATCAAAGCCTGCGATCAAACTATGTCACGGAATAGTAACATAAGCAAACGTCCACCGGCATACTGGTGGAACAATACCATCTCCAGAATCCGTAAAGCCTGCATTTGAGCGAGCAGAGAGGCCCAACCAGTTCGTAAGAAAGAAATCTCCGAAGTGCTGGAGGATAGATGTAAGGAAAGACGTCGGGCGCTCAATAAGGCAATCAAAGGAGTAAGAGGCAATGCTGGCAAGAGCTTCTCGACGAAATTGAAGCAGATCCATGGGGACGACCGTATGGTGTTGGTATGAAGCGGCTAAAAAGCCAACCCATGCCGTCGCCCACATGCTCACGACTTGTGGAAAACATCGTTGCGATACTGACCTCACATAAACCAGGAAGTAACCCTTCCATAGATAGATATGACAAAGGAACGATTCAACCGGTGGCACTTGAACAGTTGCAAGAAGCCCGTAACAGGTTTGAACATGCCAAAACACCAGGAATGGATGAAATCCCAAACGTAGTCTTGAAGGCAGCAATTAATGTAGCCCCTATCGTTTTTCTAAGCGTATACAGTGCGTGCGTGCAGGAGGAGACCTTGCCCACCATGTGAAAGCACCAAAGATTGGTGCTCCTTCTCGAAGGGAAAAAGCCTCCGGACGAACCTTCGGCCTATCATCCACTTTGCATGCTGGACACCGCTGGAAGTCTTGGAGCGCTTACTCCACCAGAGTCACAGTCCTGACCACTCTTTTGAACATTTTTTGCCAATCAAGTGCTCATATTCATCCTCTCTGCTACAGGTTTTTAGGACATTAGAATACTTTTGTCACTCATTTTGTTACACCTCACATAGATTTGTATTATTGAGTTGTCATTGATCAGCCTAGAATTAACAAATGTCTAGAAGAGTAGGTGATAGAGAAAAAACACTTCACAAACTTTGCGCTATCTCTTATTTTCGTTATTTTTTAATTTTTCATCCAATCCATCCATTAAGTGTAAAGATTTTGGATCAATTCATTAAATACTCTTTGTTTTCGAATTGTTTTAGGAGACGGCGTATCAAAATGTTTACTTGGCGTTTTTTTTACAATTTTTTTTGGATTTTTTACAGTATTTTATTTCACTAGACGTTAACCAACTTTGTTGTTCTGGCCCAGATTTCGGTAATCGCGTTTAATATGTGGACATACAGCGTTGTCAGCGTGACACTTGCCGGCATAACTGGATTATGCTGACGAAGTGGTGAAATATAAACAACCAATTTATTATTTAAGAGACGGTTAAGTCTATGTAGATCAGATCTGGACCGGACTCCGACGCGGGTGCTGCTATATGGTACGTATCTGGATGGTAAATAGGAGAAAGCTCGATATTCTGAGCTGGGGTTGAGAATATAGGCTATGGATAAAATAAAATACGTCGACGTGAACCAACGAGACCGAACTCTAAAAGTGTGCAGGATGAGTTCTTTGCAACAGCCCAAAAGAGTGTAAGAGATTTCTTCACGGAGTGTTGCCCCGCGGGGAAATTACTCCTACTGGCTCCATCTCTCCATCACCAAGTGAGTTAGGCGCCAGCTGGGTTTTTGCCGGAAACCCAACGGTAAAACCGGCCTCTAGGGCGACCACGTCGACCTAGAGGACTTTCTGAGTGGCGGGACTCTTCGTCCCGGCCAGCTACAATGAGTGTGGTAGAGTGGGCGGTTCCACCAGTCTAGCCGCCGAATCACCCGTCTGCGAGGGGTTTCTGACTCTGGGAATCATCATTCCCAGTCTATCGCCGAGGCGTATGGGCCCCTCGGACATCTCTCACCTCAAATACTACCTTCTCGGTGCTGCACGAGTAGCCTGCGAATCCTTCCCACCCCGCAGGACGCCGAGACTCAGGAGGCACGTACCACCTAGGTATCTGGAGGCCTCGCCTCAACCACCTAGGTCCACGTCAACTCAACCCTGAGATGTCGGTATCGGCCATCTCATCGCGAGTCCACCCCCCGCTAATACTCCAGGGGTTGCCATGGTCCCAGTCTACAAGGATCTTTCCTGTCTCTAGGCTAACCGACCACGTCATCCTGGGATTTCGTTCCCAAAGGGGCTTCTTCTCCGGGGAAATGCGAATCTCGCTTCTCCCCGAAGCCATCCACTACGTGGCGGGGCGCCAAGCACCCCACTCTCTCGCTGTCCGGCCTTAGGCCTCCCAGCGGACTATTCCGGATCCCTAAGAAAGGTCGGCCGCCACTCGCTCTTGGAGGAGAGTCTTACGAGCTGATCTTCTCGCTCCAAGAGCCCGTCTCCGACTGCCTGAAATCTCCTGGTACCTTAACCCCTAGTCTAAATCTCTCAGAGCCAGTGGGTCATCCGTTACCCCACTAGCGCCAATTGACTTGACGGCAATCGAGGGGCGCTAGTCCTTTCACCTAGCTGTGGGTTCCCAGGCTAAGTCATTGACGGATCTGGAAATGCCCAGTTGCAATGCCTGTTCGTTGGCCCTTTTTCTTCCTTGCGCAGCTGGGCTAATTTCCAGATCTGGCGACAGCGAATATGATGGTCTGCCAATCACGTCCTGATACGCGGCTTAGCCCAAAGCCATGCCTCAGGGCGTGATCCTTTTTGACGTGCTCACCGTCACTCGGCCTCTCGCCGACCTCTGGTGTTCTAATCATCTATCATCAACTTTTCAGTTGACGGTAGATGTCACTAATTCGCCATTTTCTCGGTGCGCACCTTTCTATTGTGCGCCGACTCTCGTAGTCGGTATCGCAGGGTACACGGTTATCCGTAACGAGAGAAATCTCGTTACAAGAGATACTGGGAGGACTCCCAATAAGGGCCCCTTTTAATATGAATAGTGATGAGCACATAAGAATTACCCATGCAGGTATACCCAAACGGGAAAATTCTGCCATCGGTTCCGTTTGGCTGAAATCACCGGTGGCCGATGCTGGCTCCCTGGATTTTCGTAGGAGGCCGTGGTGCCGTACACGATCTGCTTACGCAGACTGCGGGAATGGCAGGTCGATCATGTCTGCATCTCAGAGCTATACAGACATCTTGGCACCCAACCCTGGGTTACTGACACGAGGAGAAAGCTGTCATCTGGGCGTGTGGGGATCGACCTTTTCAGAATACCACTAGTAGCTGTGAGAATAGTTTTCTGAGGGCTGCAATGCCTGGCCGAGCCTACTGATCGACGAATTAACCGACTTTTTAGAACAGCTGACCAAGGATGCGAAGCAACACTTCCCCGTGGCCATAGCCGGGGACTTCAACGCTTGGGTAGTAGACTGGAGAAGCAAGGAGGCGAGGCTCAAAGGGTAAGCCGTCCTGGAGGGCATGGCATTGTTGGACCTAGTTTTACTCAATATCGGCGATGATTCAACGTTCATAACAGTAGAGAAATGCTCAATCGTGGATCTTACCTTCGTGACTGGCAGCCTTGCGTGAGAAAACTGCTCATGGGAAGTAAGAGAGACCTACAGGAAGCGATCACCGTACCATACTCTGGGAGGTATCTATCCAACAGAGCTACAAACCCAAAAAGACTGACCCAGTAGGGTTGGAAGTGAGCTTCTGTGATCGTAGCACATACCTAGTGGCCCTGGACGATCGAAGGAGGCAGCGGACATCATGGGGAGACTCACGGAAGCCTACGACGCTGCCATGACCAGTATACTGGTGCAATGACACCATCGCCGACTTGCGGAAGAAGTGTATCTCAATGAGCCAGGAAGAAACCACACTTCGAGGAGCTGGAGAGGAGATACAAGAAGTTACACCACAATCGGCGATCCCATCACTCACAGAAGAGAAGTTGATGGAGACGTGTAATAGAGTCGAGAATACGAAGACCCCGGGTCTCGATGGAATTCCTAAAATTGCGCTAAAAGTCGGAAATCATGTGTTACTCAGCCTGTTCTTGGACGTGTTCAATGGGTGTCTCACTAAGGCTTTTCTCGCTGCAAAGTGGAAGAAAGAAGAAATCGTCAGACGAACCTTCATTCTACCGTCCCCTCTGCATGCTCGATACAGGTGACAGGATCCTCGAGCGTATCCCCCACAGGAGAGTAGAAATAGCTCTTGATCCATTGCTGTCCAGCAACCAGTACGATTTCCGGAGAGACCGATCCACTCTTGAGGGCATCAATTTAGTTATTGATACTGTTAGGGAAGCGATTTCGGGGAAGCGATTGCTCGGAGGCAGAAAGAAATATTACTTATTACCAACAGTGGATATCAGGAACGCCTTCAATTCTGCCAGACGGTTCTGCATCATGGTGGCCCTCGAGAGGTTTGGTATACCTGAATATCTACCTAGTATGGTGGACGACTACTTCACGGGGAGGATCTTGCAGTACGACACGGAGAGAGACCGTAAAAAATACAAATTCACTTGACGGGTGCCACACGGCTCGGCATTGGGTTCTCTTCTGTGGAACATCATGTATGATGGCCTACTGAGCTGACACTACCATGGGAGGTGAAACTCCTGGCTTTCGCAGATGATGTGGTTGTGGTGATTATAGGCAAACATCTGGGAGACGTCAAACTTACCTTCGAAAAGACTTCCGGGTGGTTTGCCGTGGGGTGTACTCGGTCCGCTCGACTCTGGCTGAGTATAAAACGGAGAGGGTTTTGATAACGAAGAGGAAGATCTTGGATACAATCACGCTGTCGGGGATGATCAGCTCTTATCACATCACAGCCCTTCATTTGATACTTAGGAGTGATGATTAATGCTCAGCTACATTTCAAGCAGCAAGGGAACATGTCACTACCAAAGCGTCTGAGGATCTCGCGGCCTTATCCCGCCTCATGTCCAACATTGGGGGACCCAAACAGAGGAGACAAGCGCTACTGTGCTTAGTGACGACGTCAGTACTCAGCTATGGCGAAATCAACTTCTATCTAATACAGTTAATTTCAGGACACGGGTGCTTCCGGGGGTGCCTTCATAAATTCAAACATGAGAACTCTCCAAATTGCCTGACTTGTCCCGGTATTACAGAAGACTCAGAACATGTATTTTTCATATGTTCGCATTTCAGAATAAGCCGCTTAGAGTAGAAGTATGGACTTGAGACATCGATCCTGCCTGAGAACATCAGAAGCAGCCTTGGATGCAACAAGTGTCTTCACGATGAAAGTCGTAAAGAGCTACGTGAGGGAGAGCACTGTTACGGATTGTACTCTGGGTTCTGCGTATTGAAGATAAATCGCCCTACAGTAGGCAGATAATAGAATCCGGTGGGGAAGTTAATAGAGATAGAATTATTTATTCGCTTAAAATTATCTCATATTTAGCCACAAAAGATAGAGTCGTATCAATTATTACAGGCTAACTCTCTGAATTACTGAACCATCGAATCTTGGCGAGTTCAGCTTGTATAATACTTAAGCGTGTCATGTCATAACACTGGTCCGCAGTGTTGCACATGAATACTGATTCATTAAGCAATTAATGAAGTAAGTTGAACGTAATTTAACGTTCAACATTGAAGTACAAATGCTCATAAATATAGCGCTAATTCAAATAATAAATCATGTAAATTCATTCAATCATGATGCATCTCGACGAAGAGGCAGTTTAAAAAAGGCTAACTCTCAACTAAAGGTGAAACCTGATCCTCTCGGATCCTCTCGGAGAGAAACGCCTCTTTTTTCTGTATTTTTTGCAGCCTGGAATGTTCTGCTAAATAGTACGTATCCCGGTGGTAGATAAGAGAAAGCTCGATCTTTTCAGCTGGTGAGAATACAGGAATACCAACAGAGTGCGTAGGGTGGGCAGTTGCTACGTATTCCAAATCCCATCCAACAATATCCTCTGACGTCACAAGAATATGGAACGCTATATAAATTTCCCGTCTTTGATGTTTGAAAAAAATTATTGCCGATAGGAGGGCGTCGGAACTCAATATATAGAAGAAATTTGAAATGAAGAAGTGGCTAGTAGCCGGATAGCTCAGTTAGGAGAGCACCCGATGCATAATCGGAAGGTCCCGGGTTCAAATCCCGGTCTGGACTATCCATTTTTTTCAGTAAAAATTTCTATAAATTTCCCGACATTGATGTTTGAAAAAACAGCGTACACATAAAGAACAAAATCAATAGTGATGAGGAAACGAAAAGTATCAGTTTTAGTCGAGTGACGAGCTCCAATGATTGTGCGAGAAGCCACTTATCAGATTTCAACATTACGAATCAAGTTGTCGCATGAGCTGTGACAGGAAATGAGCAATGTCCATAGGATCCAGATCGCCGAGATATGCTCAAGTATGAAGAATTCTTGTCTGCCAGGCAAAGGTCATGGTTATCTTCTGTGAAATTGGGCAAGTCCATTTAGAAAATACATGCTTTCATCAAGAGCATGTGAGGAGTTTGGAGAGAACTCCTTATACGTCACCATGCAGGATCTGGAGAACCGTGAGTACGCGAAACGTAGACCAAGGGTCCTCCCTTCAAATTAAATTCCTTCATAATTTTGGCAGAAGTTCATCGTTGTACTCAGAGTGCGTTAGTTAATTATTAGTTAGGGTGAAGGCTTTTCATATGGGATGAATTAGACTCCTAAAAATTCAGAAATAATTAGGTTTAGCCATCAATTAGGTCTAGGGATGTTTCTAAGAGAAGCCTGGAAGAGTAGGTGAAAGCCCTACCAATCATGTTGCGGATTGATTAGAAAAAACGCGGTAATTTTAAGATTTAGTTTAGTTCGGGGTTGATTTACAGAATACTACGTTTTTGGTTTCGTTTTTGCCGAGATATCCCGAGAGACGGCCCTTAGAAATATTCGGTGGTTAAGATTTCGAATTTAGGATAGGAAAATCATTAATAGGATGATTGATGGAAGATCATGGAATTCTATGCATTCAAATCTGAATGGGTATGCCGCCTGACAGCCATATAATTAAGTGCCAGAGAGTATAGGTTCTCTAGGCACTCTATAGCTCCGTCCGATTTTCTGAGGCGTACAGATGATTTTCTCTCCTAAGGCGACGGTATCCTGCTCGTTTACGTTTATGAAACATTCATCAATTTTCTCTTCTTGCTTATCTTTCCTTGTTGAACGTTATCCGTCTTTTTTCGGCTTGATGTTTTTCAGTTTTCTCCTCATTATGGCTATTACAGTTATCTCTCCTTTCCTGCGCCAAACGATTGACTCAGTCTCATTCCCTCGCTCTCCCCATTTTCTCTCTCTTTCACTATCTTCTTAACGACCCCGTTAGTGATTTCAGATACGGGAAAAAGTAGGCAAAAAGAGCTACAATCCCAGAGTAATCTTTCGAAATTTCTCAAATAACACAGATCGAAGTTCTGACCCGTTCGTTGCTAACGACAGCCGTAGCCCCGACGGTTGATTTTATTTATATTATTACAATGTAACTGGTCATATTCTTTTTGCAGATAGCGCAGAAATAAATCGCTCCGTAATTAACCGGTTGATAAAAGAGTATCGCCGACACCGCAATTAACAACCATTTTAGCAGTTGAAAGTGGAAGAAAAATTAATAATATTAACAAACTCCATCGATTTTATAACTTATGAGGCACGGAAAAAGTTCCATTTTGAATATTAAGCGAGATGGAAATACAAGACCCAACTACCCCGGACACCTGGCGTAGAATTTGACTATGGGAGGAGCAAGAGGCACCCACCAACGAATACCAACAAGGGGCCTAATAAGGAAAAGAGCCGAAACCGTCCTGTCGCAACAGCAGGTAAATACCGACAGCTTGCCATTGGGAAAAACCAATAAAACCACCTATGGGTGGGACTAAATAGGACCAAGGGAGAAATGTGAGGAACAAACGACATATGGTGTTGCTTTCCTAACCAAAATTTTCCAATATCCATTTGGGACATAAAATTTCAATTAAAATATTCACTTTTATGACCCGAGATGAGTCACTTCAAGTATTGGAAACTACGAAATGAGTCACCCCAAAAAACGTCGGAACAGATGTTGTCTTAGAGCAACACCTGGCGTGTTTTCTATTTTGTACGTGTGAGAAAGAGATGTTTACGGCTTTCGATCTCCTAGACCTAATCAAATAAGTGGAAGGGAGACAGAAGCATAGGAGTTTAGAGGCCTGATTAGTATAAAAGGGGGTGGATTTTTCCCCGCACTGAGCAGTGGTTGTCTAAATTTTGTTCGAGAGAGTAGTGGTTGTCTAAATTTTCATCGAACGAGTTCGTTCCCGAGAGTCAGTCCCAGCATTCAGTACCAGTTCCAG
>JAPYZM010004306.1:0-15368 GCA_030522845.1 Psyttalia concolor
GGAAATATCCAATGCGTATAAGTAAAAAACGAAAAAAAAAATACACCCAGGAAATCAATGTAATTATAAATTGAAGTGTAAAAAGTTAACGAAATAAACTAAGGGAAATGCACAACGAAGGTCAGCTGGCCTAAAAACGACAGATCTATAACAGTACAGCTCTAAGTTACCAATCAGTCGTTGATGCTGATGCAGATCAGATATGATTGATATTAATGATTCTTGAAGCAGTTAAATTCTGTTTGTAGTTTTATTTTTGAGCTATCGCACACTGCAAAGAAAATTATTTTGCTACTCATATTTGTTTCGGTTTCAGAAGATTATTCAAATAATTGAATTCGCCTGTCGCCTCACCGATGATACGTCTCCAAATTTCCAAAATATCCTATCGACATCGGAAAACAATTGTTAAATCGTAATTGAAAATTTCTATAAGCCGCATCGAATTTACAAATTTTGATTTCTATTAAGGAAGTAGATAATTCACGCTTTAATTTCGTAATATTCGTGAGAGTGTATTTAACAGATGCCGTTGATCAAACTTGAATTAACTGATTCAATAAACCTTGTACTTTTCTGCGAAGACGTGCGGAGGTACTTAACGTCTAGTAAACTTACTTTCCCAACCCACACATGTATCCTTACGAACGTGAACTCAACCACTCGTACTGGCAAAAATCAGTCGCAATAATTGTAGCAATCATTCAATTCGGCTTTGGGACAATCGTGTGCACTAACGGCTCATTAAATTCGTTCGAAAAAAATAACCTCGAAGGCATTGTATTCCTCAGAGAGTCTACTTGAGTGTCGTTAAATGTTGGAGAACACGAATCTCCTGAGGAACCAGTTTTATAATTGACTACTAAGTCTACACTCAACCAGAGAAGGAAAAGGATGTTATGGAATTACTCATACTCATTTACATTGTGACTTAAATTTCGACTCCAGAAAAAAATTATTCTGGAATTTCAATTGATCTCGGAATCACTGTTGTGAAGTTAATAAAATTTCTCAAATTCCGATGAAGTCCGCAAAAAGTCTAGTTGTAATTAATTACGATATCCTAACATTACAGATAATAATTTAATCATTTGATTTTAATGCTATGCAATAAGATTGTTCCCAAAGTCTTGGCACCCGTATTAGCCAGACTGCGATATAATATATTGAAAACGATCAAGGTTGAAATAAAACATCCTAACTAAATTTCTAACTCTTCATCAATTCAACGTTTTCCTAGAGAAGATGTAAAAGCCCATGCATGCAGGATGGCATCAAGGCTGATCAATTCCGCAAAAAGTCCTTGATACGATGTTAATTCGCCACAGTACCAGCCGAATGTCAAATACTCCCTCCCCCGCCTTAAAAAAATACCACAACCACACGATGACTCCAAGGCTGATGCTCGTCGAGCATTATTCCGTTGTATGCGAATACGCCAGGATTGCTGCCTGAGTAACTCACCCATCCTCATCCATTCACCCGCGTTTTTTTCCTTTTTTCTCCCATTATTACCCACCAAAAGGAGCCTCTGATTGTTGTCAGGAGCCTCTTCCGGATATCGACGAGCGAGGTAACCCTGAAGCCACCCACCGGCACAAGGTCAATTTTCTATATGGCTGCAAGAAGGGCAGGAATACAATGACGATGATAATGCGTTTCGTTGAATTGAGAGGAGTGCGTCAACGCTGGGGAAATACAAGCGTACACACAGCGTAGCAAATACACTTCCTTTCTGAGGAATTAAATGAGGCACGGCGAAGTATTCTAATTGTTTTTTCACGGAGTTGTACACTCGTTACCTCCGGGATCGTGGGTAATGCGGTATTAAACGTCATGGTACCAGGGAAGGTATATGGGCGCCACTTGGGAGATTGTATATGGGCTCAAGGGGCTAATGGTACATGCTCGATCAGGGCCTCCTTCCCTCCACAGCCCCGTCACAGAGGGTGCTTCGATTAAACGGACTTTGCTTGTACATACCAGTGATAGTTATAGCATAACATGGGAACATTCACGCAACCATGTGGGCCTAGCCCATCCTGGCCTCACGTTTAAAATAAATGGGAATAAATAAAATGTACAACGGCTATTTAATAGCAATCAAGTCGACTTTGAGTAATTCACAAGACGATTATTACGTGTCGGCGCACGACAGTGGAGGGACAATGCAATTGGACGGGAATGGGGAGCGCTGGAACGAGTCAAACAATCGAACTACTTCACATGTCACTCGTTTGTTCTTCAGTATTTGTTGGACGACTGCTCCTCTGTTACCGACGTATTTAGCATTTTTTGGAGATGCTTTGGGTAGGGATGTCCGAGGATATGATGTGATTATCCGATGAAATTTTAATAAAAAATTGCCGGCTTACTAATATTTTTTTTTATTGTTGTGTTCATGTATGATTTAGCATAATAAAATCTTCATTATGTTCGGCCTCGTTGTCAACACCGCAGACTGGTTGTGAACAAAATATTTTATGTTATAAAATATAATTTATTCTTTCAAGACTCAATATGTGAATACAGGTGGACTGGTTTGGCAGTGATTGACATGAGTCCATTTTTTTCTGTCAAATTACGCGCAATCGCATATTCTCGGTTGATTTTACCTTCAATTGCGGGAATACGATCAATATCGTATGAAAAATTCAGTAGTAAGGATTTTTTTTCAGTCCTTCGCAATATCCCTAGACACTGAGGTTTTTCCCATTATGGTAATAATAGTAGGAATGTATGGTGAGACCTGTCAAACTTTGTGACGAGTACGTCTACCCTTCGGCTTTTCATTGTCAGTTAACTAGAGTTCTTGGGACTTCTGATACTTCCAGCTGCAAAGTCCAAACAGAAATTCGGGGTGAGGTGATATTCGCAATCTGGAATATTGTATTAAATCATGAATATTCATGGGAGAACGCAGGAAACACCTCCATCACTTATTGTGACCAAAGAAATGTAAGGTAACGATTTAATGATGTTTCAGGGGTTGGAGATTAATCCTTTACGAAATTAATGCCACATTACATTTTAGTACGATTTAGGATGGGTTTCTGGTACGAGGAGAAGGAGTTAATGTATGTGAGAAGTGAATGGTATAAAGGATATATGCAGTTTCATTTTGAGTTTATTGGCGATATTCAGGCACGTTGGGTTCATGCATTCATGAACACTTCGGGCAACAATCCGCAGCCAATAAACTTCGTTCAAAGGTCTCTAAATCATATTTTATGCAACGTTAGCCGCTCGATACCTTTCCAATAGTCGTAAATGTAACTCTTCATCGGCCGTATATGTAACACTTGAATCCTATGTACAGATGTGTGCAAAATGGGTAAGGCGTATTGGTACATTGAAGGGTTTTATATTATTCTCGAGGAGTTGTTTCAATGTTCATAGGTGGTGTTTGATGGTGTCCGCGCTATCCAATGATCCCTCCCTCCCCTGGTAGAGTGTCATCCCCAATTCTCGTTTCTCAAACGCTTCTTAGTTCAATGGATGTAGGACGTATTTTCCCAATGTGAAGTGACATTTGTTGCGTGTCATATTTTACGTCTGGTGACATCTTGTCTCACCGGGGGCCACTGTCAACAGTTTCACAAACATCACGATTTGTCAAATTACCGTTTTTATGTCATTCGGAGAAAAACATGCGGATGAAATCGAAAAAGCGGTTCAAAGTGATTTTAACTTCCTGATAGGAAGTTATTGTAATATTTGAAGAAATTAAATAAAATTCTCGTCGTAAATATTATACGCTTTAGCGGTAGTTCAAATGAGTTTGAGATTTCTCCTCTATCTACTGCTCAATAAATTGATATTCCATTGGCAGGGGAAATTCTAGTTTTTATTCCTTTCAAGACAAAATCAATATGACCCTCTTGGGAACTATTACTAAGGTGCTTTTAGAATTCAAATTTCATTCTCAACAGTGCACATTGAGTTTAAATTTATCCATTTTTCTACATAAAATCAGTTCATGAAGAGTTCCTTTTGGCACTGACCTTGATCTTCTGAACTGAACAAATTTTCAGTTATAAATTGTTGTTCAGTGAGAAGACGTGAAAATTGAACTCTATTTAATTGCTCAAACCTGATAGGTTAGAGAAAAAATTTTCAAAAATTCTACGGAAAACCAAGTCAGCTTTTCCTTTAATGTAGAACAACCATTCTCTAATTTTCCAACGTAAACTCGGGTATGGTTCAATCATACTGGATTCATAATTGTCGATAATCAATCTCCTTGCATTTAAGGAGGAAATCAGAAGTGGAGAAATTCAACGAAGTCACGATATAATTGACATGTAATAGCTCTTACTTATAATGAATTACTGCAGCCTGTGAAGTTAAGTTTATGCGATTATGAAATTATTAGTGGTTAAGAGGCTTGTAGGCGAATTGGTAAGTCCAATATGTGGGAGTTCTTCGCACGGTGTATATCAACTATTGAAATTTCTCATATGTCATATATCACGGAATTTTCATGAGAAACTGAGTGAAACCAGGAAAAGCGAAACTCTCGCCCCACGAATTGAATTAATGTCACGCCCCACACCCATACTTGCATCTGCCTGGTGGAAAATTGAATAGAATCAGAGTGTTTTCATTCATGAATAGCGCTATTTTAGTTTATACATACCTGTGCAATATTGCTGAATATCCTATTTTGATGAATAATTAAATTTCGGTATCCGGCGGAATTCCGCGGGTAATGGGGAGCATAGCGAAAGGGGCGCCTCGTTGGTTCAACATTGCGACAGAAAATAATTGCGATGGAGTGGGCTAAACATAGCAACCGGGCTTGAAAATGTGTAAGTTAGGAGTGGGAAACACATTCCATCGACAATTATAGGTAGTAAATGTTGAGATTAGGGAGCAGAATATAAATTTTGTTTGTGGTAATAATTTAATTGTTCTCAACGATTGTCGCGTCACTCCAGTTGTTGATAAAATTACAGCCTTGAAAAACACAATTGGGGTACGAAGCAATGTTTTTCTACCTTTTCAATTCCATTGTATAATGAAAATTATTGGTCTCAAGTGGCACAATTTTTGGTTAGACATGAATAAAACTATTAAACCATCAAATTTCATGAAAAATATGAACATGTTATTTCACGACAACGGCGGTTAATATACATTTACCTATTCACATGTTCTCATCTTTTCAGACGTATGATAAGATTCGCCATGAAATCCTTATAATTTCTAACAAATCCTGACAATGACTCGCCTTCGGCTCGTGTTACAACCTCCATAACGCATGAGTTTCATAAAATATTTTATGCCATTGTGCTCGTAATCCGCGATTCAACCGAGTGAGAGATTTTTCTAAATTTTTCTAGATTCTTTTCGTACGTATAATGGCTCCATTCATATTCTCCAATGTCATACGGAATTGAAAAATCTAAAATTGCCCTTAAATTAAGAAAACCCCAATGGATTTTTTCTTCTCCGTTGAAACCATTTAACATCTCCTTCAACTTTTCTGTAACATTCCTTACGTAATCTTTGCACACGCTGTACTACACCATTTTCCCCCTCTCTTCCTTTCCTCAAAAGAAACAGACCAAGGAGAAATAGACGAGTGTTACCCGGCGCTATCGTTGTACGTGAACAGAGTTCGTAGTGAGGGCTTATCGGCCCGTATTTGTGCGTGCGAGATTATTGAATTTATGGGACGTAGGAAAGATTTCACTGTGTCCCATCAACTCGTTTGCGCCTCTATCTATCCTCCAACATCCCTCCATGCACGTTATTTTTTCTTCCTTTTCTCTTCTTTTATTCCGGCCCGCACACTAGATTTCGGTGATATCAGTGCAATAGCCCAACTGGGTACTTAATACTCAGCTTTACACAGTGAAAATGATTCTCCCTGTACAGACATACGAGAAGAACTCGCTTTTATGAAGCATTCTGTACTGTTGATGTAGGGATTTGCCAACGCCATCTATAAACATTCAAATCACTAAATTCATTGATATTACCCGCTCGCATTACACATTGATGTTGATATTAGTATTATTATCATTATCAACCTTTATACTTTTGTCGGGCATTAAAAACGCATCCACAACGAAAATCAATTTGTTTTGATACATTCATCCATATATTTTTCTAGATCCAGTAACTTTTATTACTTCATAATTGGTAATTACCCTGAGGTAAACCGTCGGCGACTATTTTTGAAATCCACACCGACTACACTTTACCAGCGGTAAATTTTCCATCCCGCACATAAATTCATCAATTTTACTATGTAAATAGAGGAATATCCCATCGGAACGCTCGCAGCGAATATTTCTTTTATCCAAAAGCATTTTTTCTATATTGACGCATTCATCCAAAATACTTCACCAATTCCGATGTTCATCATATAATGCTATTCACCCGGCGATAAACGGATAAAATACACTAGCTGAATATTGGTATTTTTTGTATTTTTTCTAACAAGCTTTATTTACTCTAAAATCCCAGGGAGCCTATAGAAGGTATTCTCCCTGTAGTATAGACTACCATGAGGCTCTTAAAATTCTTAGAGAGCTTACGATAATAAACTTGTTTTCATTCCGTATCCGCCCTTATGCCCCCTCCCTCCTCCCTCTTGCGGAAAGTTGCTCGGAGAAATTCAACTTATGCGGATACCGCACGAGGCCGGAGGAGGAAATGACGAGTTGTAGAGGGCGGACACATATATGTATATATATATATATATATATAAGAAAGGCTCTGCCCCCTCCAACCCATCCACTCCTTACTCCATCACTGTTCCATATTCGGGTGTCCTGGATGTGGCTTTAGTTGAAGCGTGCCCTCATAAAAATTCCTACGGATTCGTAAATACCCCAGCGCCACTGTCTTCTCTCCCTTCTCAAAGGCCTTATACACGCTCATTTCACCATGCGTAACGCATCCGATATATTTCCTGCGTGCCACGGATGGCGTAACGCCATCAGAGAAAAAAAAACATTGACAAGCGTAGATTTAGGTAGGGAGTGAATGACAAAGAAAAAAAATGAGGCTAATCATGAAAAAAGATATGTCCTGAGGGTAAAAAGGGAAATACACGATAACCTAGAGTGGAATGGTCGTATCTTGGAAAGCGCAAATGTTTTGGTAAAGTTCTTTTATATTGATACTTGTTTTTATTGTCACCAAAATACATATCACGATATCATTACAAATTCTGTACCACCTGCATCCTCGTTGGTTACATAATAAAATATATAAATTTTACGATGACATCTAGAATTGTCAAACTTATCACAAACATTAAATGGCACATGGAATGGTTCGAAAAAGAAGAATTTGGGAGAATAGTTGCCTGAATTTTCAGAAAATTTCCATCATTTCTATTATTGTATGACCTTGAAAATGATAATCCCATTGAATGTTCAAAAATGTAATTACTTATCTAATAACAAAATGCATAGAATGTGAATATGAATGTGTCACGGATGGTTTAACACCATTGGACATAAAAGAAATATTCACAAGCATAGATTGAGATGGGGAGCAAATGATACGCGAAAAATGAGAATAATCATGAGAAAGATGTGCTCTGAGGGGAGAAAAGAGAAATATAAGACGACTGAGAGTGGACCGGTCATGAGAAATTGTCAGAGGGGTATACTATATAATAACTGAAACGTTTCCAATCATCCGTCTACGGAATTCTCGGAATTGAGGGCCCTCCATGCCATCCACACAGAGAGCACATCCTCGAAAAAGTATATCGGATATAAACCCGAAATTCCATATTGATTGTTATATGATTTTGCTGGCTTTGGCGAAATACCCCTCATTCCAGAGGTCTTGTGTATGTCAGTATGTGTATACCAGTAGGGAGAGAGCAAGCACTGGTTCCCAAACACTAAAATAATGTCACCGACCGGCCATCGATGGTTATTGCCAACAATTTGTTTCATTTTCAAAGGAACGGGAGTCGAGGTAGAGGGAAAACCTCTACTCACCCCACACGATTCTGTTACTCTACAGCAATGTAGATCAACAAATTTTGTAGCCAGAATAATTATACAACATTGGCCGATAAATCTTTCATCAATTTCAATGAATGCTTCGTATTTTGAGCTTCCCTGTGGTTCAACTATAGTGAAAGTTTTCGGGCAGTCAATTGGCCGTGGGCTTCAGTGTTGCAACATAGTGATAACAGATGTTGACAATAGTAAGGGAATATTCATGAATTTTGGAGAAGGGGGAAATACCTCCTGTGGACAAACGGGGCTTTGGTATTCAGGAGAATGACAAACAAATAAGAGCGAGAGTATTTCGACTGCTCTTTGATCGCTTGAAATTTACCGATTAGTTAATATTGTATGAATTTCAATAGAGAAATTTGCCGGGAGTTCTGGTGAATTTATAATGAAAGGGGATTTAATATTTCAAAATTCGATCGATTAAATTTTGAACAATTACCCATCAACTCTACATGGTAGTAAAAGGGATAGCACATTACTCCTTCGCTTGGCGATTTATAGGAAATAGCGAGAGGTTAGAAAATCCATATACGAATATCTAGACTATATCCTGCTCCAATGAGATGAGTACAAAATGTTTCGCTGTATATGCACGTTATTATCATTTAATTCGCCACTTCTCTCGTCCGTTCACCAAGGCGCTTTTCCTCAGGAAAACAAGAGAGATTCTCAGTATAGCCTCTCTAAAGAGCCCATTTCCAGGTACCTCATTTTCGTGTTATACTGAAAGCGATCTCAATTCCATTATCTCACGGCGAACCAGCTTAGATAACTTTGGCCAAGTCAGATTTTCATGAACATACCAGTGAGTATAGGTGTGAGAGGGTTGAAATCTTGAAGGAGCCGTCTGCTCTGGATTACCAATGGATTATCGCGCTTGGCGATGCGACTGACTAACCATAACTACGAGCTGAGAAAAACTATTCTGAAGAAAAAAAAACACTTTTCCGGCGAAAAAACTTTTTACATTAGTACAAGGGAAAGAGAGACACTCTCAGTAACAGTTTGAAACGGTTGATGCTGCTTTAAAATTCAAATATCCACTAAGTTCAGCACTCTCGCAGTTATACATCTTTGGAGTATAACGTGTTATGTACATCATATACTTAAAAAACTGTCGTAAGAATATTACTCCACTCTGACAACTTAGCGCATGTGCACATTGGTTATAAATGGGGGTTTTCATTTTCGTTACATTATGAAAATGTTTTCGAAGAAGAGCAACTAATATATTCATCCAACACTCACTACTTTCTCCTGACGTATTTTCTTCATGAAATAATTACAACTAATGGTGGTCATGTGTCTATGGATCGGAATAATTGGTTATGCCTTTCTTCGTCTGGAGTTGCATTTTTTTAAGCATAAATTAAGCTCTGGATAACAAAATTATTAATTTAGAATCATTCTGTTTCGGATTTGACGGAAGATCTTTTAGTTACATCCATATACGATTGAACAATTAAACAATTGAACGAATAATTAATAAGATTTTTTGAATCTTTCAGGTTTTCATTTCATTATAACGAGACCGATAGCGCACTCCGCGCGCCATATTTGAATTTCCCGCCTCGAATATGGCGATTGTTTCGACCAATGAGGAATCATTCTTACGCGTTTCGAGATATTTCGATTAGGACGAACTTCTTGTGCTTTCATAAATAGAACTTCAAAGAATTACATCTTAAGAGAAAACCGAAATGAGAAAATTTCCTGTAAATATATTCTTGACTTGTCAATTGCGAGAGACATGGAATTCCGCTGAAGGAGAATCCAACTACCACTGTCCGAAATTCGCAATATTCAATTATTCAATTGGTAACGAAGAATATTCCACATGTGGGGAGTCTCAATACATGATGCACATCATATGTTGAGAAGAAAGTGGTAAGAATCTCATTTCAGTCCACCACGTCGTCCAGTATGTACATTCAACGTCTGTGTGTTTTCATTTTCGCTCCATTATGTCAATGTTGTCGAAAAGAAAGTAGCCATCATCGTGATTCAGGACTTGCAATAACTTTTCGTTACGAATTACTAGCCATGCCTCAATGCCAACAGCGTGTCATCTAATAAAATGTTCTGGTACTATTTTTGAACGTGGTATTTATCAACAGCGCGTAGAATAACAGGAAAATATTTGAGGAACGTGTGTCTGCGTATTGCATAACTGGTGGAATACCGATAATAAATCTCCCATCTCTGACGAAACAATGGACTTGGAATGATGGAAGTGAAAAAGGGTGGGATAGGGAGAGAAGTATACAGAGAGAGGTTGTTCCTCAATAATTGCTTCTTCGAGATCGACTCACGTTTGCAAGTGTTTTCGTAGACGGAACCCCTTCCGGCTCGACGATCCAATTAACGAATTGCATTAGTGCATTAGGGTTGAGGGTGAAATAAGTGTATGGGTATGTGTATGCTCGAGGGATACGAGTACAAGATGGGGTACACAGAGTTAGTGAGTGAGTGGTGTGTGCAGGACGAGGAAAGGTTCGCAATACTCTGAGCAAGAGCAAACATTATATTGCAGGATAGCGCGTGCGTCGAGGATGTTAAGACGAGCTGGAGGTACATACTTCTGAAGAGGAGTGAGTATATGACGCCCGGAGGCACAGCGTGCGACTGCGGGGGTTGGTGGACGACTTAGGCGAGGTACATTCGCGTCAGCCCAGAATCTTCTTTTTGGCCTATTGTATGTGTGGACCTGGCCTATTTGTTTAGGTCGACAATCCGCTCATTGTTATCCCTCGGATTTTTCCTTTCTTCGGGCGATTCGGGAATCCCATTCCCGATGTTCGAGAAAAACTGATTTTTCTTGTTTAAGGGGAATTGTCTGGTGAAATAATGGAACCTTATGGAGGTCGTTGGTGTACGTGAAAATTATCATTTGCTAGTTTGCCAAATAATTTGCTCCTCTCTGTATCGATTTTCTGTATTTATCAATTTTCATGTAATAACTCACCAGAAATTCACAATTTTCAGGGATTGAGCCAGACGTTATGCAATTAGTTCTCATTTGTTTACGTATTTTTAACAACAAAGTCATTATTTAGTATTTTACAAAACCATATAATAATACAAATTTCTAAAAGTACACTCGAAAATGAACTGTGCAACACTTTAAGAATAATTCCAATAGACAGAGTCATTTTTCGGTTAAATTTAAAATATATTTTGTCTCATCTCTAAAAACATACCTCGCAGCTCCCCATTTCACTCAGTGCATGACGCTCTAAAATTAATGATTCATTCAGAGTATACTTTGAGATTCATCATTCATCCTTCAATTTCTGTCAATGTTACTGAAAAAAAATGTCATCATTTTTTACGATTTTGGATTATTACTTCGTCAGGGCTCACTATACTTTGCTCAACCCCCTAGGACACACAACACAAGGTTATGTACATGAAGTGAACGCCGATGAATACTGATGGCGATAACACTGAAAGCGACGAAAGCCCGAAATCGAGGGTTAATCGATCGAGATGATAAACGACTCTGTACCTACAGTCCCTCGATGCTTTTTTGTTCCCTCCTGGTTTTTGTTCATTACGCCTCTGCTTCAATTTCAACGGTATCCCCATTCATAATCTCGTTTCGTTCCGCAATCTAGTTATTTCTGACATCCACATAACAATCAGATTTTGTAAAAAAGCAAATGAATTCGACCATTTACACAGGAATTCGTAGAGGAGAGAGAGACAAAGTGTAGGAGAAATGGGGATGCTCAGCGAAAGTATATATAACATATATCGGGGTCAGTAAGATCGCCTCATGCATGACGGAAAATTAATATAAAAATTCACTCGGAATTCCCTCCCCATATTGCATTCCCTTGTCAAATGATAATTTCCACACATTCGTTTTGGATGCTTCTGTCTTCTGTAACCGCCTTTTATAATGAATTTTGAAACAGAACTCACTGTGTAATACTTGAATATTGATATACTCATCTACTTTATGGATTTTTCAGATACTCTATCCATAGACCGCTACTGATCCGTAAGTGGTGCCCACAAATTGAAATTTCCCTTAAATCACTGCACTGCGGAAAAAATATAATACTGGCGATTAAATATTCGATTAGATTAGATTAGATTGGCAGAATTAAATTGCTTTTTCACTGTTTGAATTAAATGGTTTTTTTCGATATGAAATTTCTCTCAAGGATCAGAACAACTTAAAATTGTATTAAAATTAGAGAATTAAAATAGTCACAGCATTTATACATTTTCTCTTCAGCATGATAAAAACCCCTCGAATTGCTTGCGACAACAATATATGAATTTATTACCACACACCAGTCCACGTACGGTTCCAAAACATTCGGACCTCGTAAGCCGTCTGCTTCACCAAACTTCCACCGAGATCCATCTGTTCGTCATCACCACTGCCACATTTTGTATATTCTACGCCTAATCTTCCATTACTTTTCTTTATAACTGCTCGGAAACTCAAGCCCCATTTAGCATTCAATAAATACAACTCCCCTTGAAAAAAAAATTGATAACTAGAATAGTTCCGTATGCACAAGACCGAAACCAATTAATGGAATGAGAAAAAAGAGAATTTATTGTCCAACACAATAAGGTGGAACAATTTTCATGGTTTGGGGGACATAACGCCTGGTTGCGTCTTCGACGAGATTACCCAAAAATTGATGGACGTAAGAGGAGGTCACTTCCACTTCTTTGCCCTCAGAGCGCTCATAAACTCAGAAACGCCTGGAATGGATCTTTTGGATAGGCAAGAAGGGAGTTGAGGTAGCAGAAGGGTCCGGGTGTTTTTTTCTTCTTTTATTTTCACCATCGCACGCCTAACGGGGATGAGCCGGAGAGTGAGGTGGGATGTACGGTGGGGTTCTGGCCACTTATGAGCGATATTCCGAGTTTTTATGACGATACTTTCTCTAGAAAATATTTGGTCTGAAAATATTTTATGGTCTGTTTGCGGAGGCCACCGTTGGGGATGTATGCCAACCAGTGAAAATACGCGAGGGAGTATTGAGAGAAGAGCCTGGCGGTGGAGGAAGAAGAAACACAAGCGCTGGGGCACCCCGAGGATTATTAATATATTTTTTCGGCATGTTCGGTATTATGAATGCACTCGTATGAATATCGCACATATAGCCAACAGATATTCTCTGGAAAATGAAAAATACTTTGTCGATGTTTAAAATGTACGCTCATATATATGACTGTAGACGATCATATGATTGGCCCCAAGCAATTGGAGTGTCAATACCCCTTTTTATTTTTTTGTGGATCTTCTTTTTTTCAATTTTTTCCAGAATATTATTCATTCCGATCCCTTTCGGAATATTTGCTCGTGTGCATACTGACAATAATTTTAAGCATCATTATATTTGATATATTCACAGATATTAAACTATTGAGTAAAAAACTTAAATAATTAATTGTCATTTAGACAAGCCCAATCAACGTAATTATTGTAGTGAATTATTTGCTAGGTTCTTATTTCAGACTACACGCACTGAGAAAAAAAATGAATAATCCCTTCAATTTTCAATTCTACCGATAAAAATTCAAACCGGCTTTTCATATATGAATTTCAGACATTCAGTTGTCCTATAGAAATATTTGGCAAAATTATATTTTTTCACAGTGGAAATAATTTTGAAAAATCGCATTAATTTCAGAAAAATCACCGATTAATTTCTTTCAATCGTATCCGTCGGCACGGCCGATGAAATTCAATGATATGAAAGAAATTTCGACTGGACTTTTTTACAATTCGCGTTTTTTTATCACATGTATTTTTCGATAAGCAAATAATCTCTGAGCGCCTATGAGGCAAACACTCAATATTGGCAGAAGGGTTGTTGTCGATCGATACGGACCCCCGCTCGCACGTTCAAGGACACTGAAAAGGAGGGGTTCGTTTTTGAATGTATGTGTGGGAGACTGAGAGGCACCTCGTCTACGCTTTAGACACACAACGGTAATTCAGCCGTGTGCGCACTCGTGCGGGAGCACTGGCGGGAGCGAACGTTAATTTAAAGTAGAACTCTCGATATGAAAAGAGAGTAAAGGCGACCATTCGAACGTAAAGAGATGATGGAGTTTGAGAAAATGATGAGGAGGGAGAGGACAGATTGTAAAGATGATTACAAGTGCTGTATTTACCGAAAATGCGCGGAGCAAATCAATTGAGCCTTGAAATGGAAAATGAATTCAGTGGTTCACACAGATTGAGAAATGAGGAGTAAAAGAAAATAATACATGGAATGAGAAGAATTATTAAATAGAAAGAGAATATACCGAGGTGCAACCAGCTGTTATGAAAGCAGCTGCGTGCCAAGGAAATACAGGCGGAACAACGAAATTACTTGGACGAATCCCACCATTCATCGAACAACGAGCGTTATCTTAAATACTCAAAGTGGTCTCTCACGCGATTCGTGCTCCAATGGCTGAATTAACATTGGGCGAGGAAGGGAGATAGTGTGACTGGATGCTCGCTCAAGCATGTCAGTGGAGATTATGCAACATTCGTATTTTAAATGCCGGATATTTGGTTCTACCTTCGGCTATGAAGGGATGAGTACACCTTACTTTCTGCGGGCGTCATTTTTATTTTCGAACCATTAAAATCAACAAGAGAGATGACTACTAGTTGGTCATGCAGTGCAGAGCCAAACTAGAAGGTTCTTAAGTCCAATGGTACATTCTCTTCGAATTTCAAAAAACCAATGAAATAGTCTGCCGTGACTTCTGCGGGTTACAAAAGTCCCGTGGTGCAACTTTTTAAAAGTCATGACAGAGCAACATGTTGAGTCGTACCGGAAAGTACGGCATTAATGTTTTTATTCCTTAAACCTATCGCTGCACATCATATTTTTGTCTTATCCTTCATCAGCATCATCAACTTACCTCTTACGGTGTACTTCAACATCCCCTATCTCTCTCGCCCCAGATTGATTGATTTCAAACTTTTATAAAGTTATCGGGACAAAAATGTTTCAACGTGAATAATGGATGAGTTATTCGTGTGGCGTAAGTACCCTTTAAAATCCGTAAAACATGTACATCAATGTGTTATAAAACATATAAGCCACTGACTGAAGTGAGATGATTGAGTAGAAGTCTGACGAACGTTGAGTCTGCCGACAGGGCCGCCATATTCTGATGAAGGAACAAGAGAAATAAATGACTAACTGTTTTTTTTTTAATCAATACTGTATACTACAGTATCGTTAGTAGTAGTATTGCTTCAGATAAATCAATAATTACCTTCTACGAGGATTTTCGGTAATATACAATTATCCGGACTCCAAATTCAAGTCAAAATATTTCAATCTTTCCTCACAAAAATCGTTCCGTTAACTTAAATACGTTATACCGACT
>JAPYZM010004307.1:0-12941 GCA_030522845.1 Psyttalia concolor
CGGTTCCAGGCGTCGTGGCATAAAATTATGTTCAGGACTTGTTGGGAACTTTCGTCCTCAACGTGTGTGGTTACATCACTCGCCTACGGCTCATGCTGTTAACCCCACACACGTTGAAAACGAAATTGCCCCACACGTGCTGAAATATACTATTCTTTCCCGGCATATTTTTGATAAAATTATCAATTACAGTTATAAATGAGAACGTTGTAATCATTTGAGCTTCATGTCTAGCAAAAGGTATATCCTCGCTTGGGTCCTAAATGTAGGTTCCAACTCACTCACAGTTCTATATTTCCTCAATTACGTTGAAATACTCTGCATAAACATCAAAACGCAGATCGCTCAGAGTGCATTCGGTATATGGATGGAGGCACACGGGGCTAATTGCGTCACTGTTTGCTGTATGCATTCTGCTTATTTTTGGTTGTATATATTCGCCACGCCACTTTAATACTAAACGTACCGAATGGAGATGTCAATATTGCCGTATCTTACTAAAAAGTTATTTAGTATAAACATATAATTTGAAAAAAACCGATGAGATCAGGGGTTTGGGCGCGGTTGAGGTGACGCTAGGTGCCGATGTATTGGGTATCCCATTATGTTTGAAACCTATAATTTCCTGACTTCCTTTTGTTAATTTTGTCATCACCAGCAAATTATAAAGGTCGGGGACCGTATATATCGTAATGTATCATCGCTGATTTTCATTTTTTTTATAGGAATCTCGATATGGCTTAAATCAGTGACATCGGGAACACATTTATTTATGTAAAAAAACCTACGAAAGGGACCGTGTATTGTACACTACATTGATATATGTAACTTTTGCTAACAGAGCTACCGTCACTCATTTAGTTTTCTATATATCTGGAAATATCTCGATTGGGTGATTTTCATATATAATATACGGTCATTATTGGAAATTAGGTGATATAAAATTATAAAGCTGTAGATAGGTGAAGACTTCTTTTTTTATTCCTTGTGACTGAAAATACTACGCTCGAAAGACAAATCCGCAATATACCAATTCCTTCGTGGAACTATCTTACACGGGAACAGAGAACCGTTACAGAACAGTGAACTTTAGTCACATGCATTCCGAGGGCGGTCGAAAAAACTTAACTCTATTTAGTCTGAAAAATCATGGCATAAACATTATGCCCCACTTCTTAGAATTTTCAATAGTAAAAGTGTTCGTTGTCCCGAAGCATAAACATTCAGAGAGGGATGGGAGATTAATTTTTGCTTTGGTTTTATTTCAAGAAAATTCAGTAATCATCAATGTATCAGATTCTATAGATCGAAATTCATCGCTGGTTCATGTATTGATTCAATTCCTGATGTTTCCAAGTGTTGACGTTTAGAACACATTCTATTATATGAAGAAAAATATATAAATGAGCTTATACAAAGGTTGTTCAATATCATCGATACGTCATTTTTACTAATAAAAATCCCGTCTCCACTTGCTGGTTTTCGATATATCTCAAAATATGTTGATTGGTGGTTTTTCATAGCGTCTCAGAAGAAATATGGATAAGAATGTATATGTATTATTTTCTTACATCCGTTATTGCATCATTAGTATGGAAAGAGTTTTTTATGATTTTGCTATATACATCAGAAATATGAAGCAGATATGGATTCGACCGCGGACTAATATACTTCCATTTATATTTCAGACATTGCTATTTTGAACTCATTCTATTACATTTTACTTATATGATGTACTTATACAGATCAGTACGAATCAAATGATAATAGATTCCCGCATGTTGCGTGTTGATGAGAAAATTAGACTAATTATTTTTCGACCGATATGATGGAATCAGTATTGATGTTTTCTTAATTATTCTTCTCTGTCTCGTCCTCGAAATGAAGTATGGTAGTAACGCCTTACTACGCCGTCTCAGTTTTTCGAAGCTTAAAATTCAAAATTTTGCTTTAAGGAAATTCGTGAGGAGCCGTTAAAGAAGTATCTTCCTTTCAGGAATTGTCTGTCTCTGAGGCCACCAGAGATACGTCCCGAAATTAAAGGAGTCCCAAATACTGTTGCATTAAAGAAGGACTCGTACGAGTCTGATATCTGGTCTTAATTGTCAGCGACAAAGACAGTATTGGCCACCGGCATGCAAGTAACACTTACAGCCAAAGAGTCCTGTGAACGTTCACTAATTGACATCAATTATACACAAATGATATCTGTATTGAATGACTTCAGTTGGATAGTGGCAAGTCTTCACCATCAAGTCTCGTTGAGTAGGCGTGCTTTACCATGCATTACAATAATATGCAAAAATTTACACTGAACAAATTGGAAAGGGAAAAATTTGGAGCTTCAAGAAATTCCTCAGGGAATTACGAAGCAAAAACGGAAAGTTTACCAAAAATTCGTGAAGAGTTAAACTGGGGGCTGCAAGAAATACCATTTCCAAAAAACGTATTAGGCTTGAGGAATTTGTGTGAGAAGTTTTCACAGACGCTTCTCTGACTGGCTGGGGGGTTTTTGTGAAGGTCGAAGAGCAAGAGCTTATTGGACTGAGGAAGATCAATATCACCAAAAGAATGAATTGGAGCTAATAGCAACCTTTAAAGGATCAAAATGGTTTGCTAGAGAGTGTTACGATTGGGAGATAGTCCTTAGAATTCACATCACAAGTGCTATAGTAGCCATTAATAAAAAAGGTAGTATACAATTTCCAAAATTGAATAGCCTTAGTAGAAGCTTATGGCAATAGTGTAAGAGAAAGAAAATCATTGTCAAAGCTTCGTACATGAAATTCAAAGAGAATTGGGAGGCAGATGAAGAGTCTTGTAAACACCCTTCCGAAAGCGAATGGGAGTTAAATGATTTAGCCTTTAGAAAAATAGAGGAGTTTGGACCTTGTGATCTTGATTTATTAGCCTTCAGTATTAATAATAAGTGTGAACGATTTGTGTTCTGATTGAGGGGTTCAGATGCATATGCTATAGATGCTTTCAATACCGTCGTTCTCCTACCTGAATAAGCGATAAACACAAATTAAAAATTTTCTATCGGAATGAGTTTTGAACGTACAACCCAGGGAGTCGCAACCTAATGCGTTACCACGGATCTATCGCACCCAATTGTTATTGGTGGTAATGGGTGTCGCCCATATAAATGCCCACTTCGTTTGTTTACAACTCATAGATGACAATGATGCATCAAGCCTACAAATAGAAAATTGTATATTTCAGCACGTGTGGGGCAATTTCGTTTTCAACGTGTGTGGAGTTTCCAGCATGAGCCGTAGGCGAGTGATGTAACCACACACGTTGAGGGCGAAGTTTCCCAACAAGTCCTGAACATAATTTTATGCCACGACGCCTGGAACCGGCTGAATTAGGCACAAGGCGCGAAGCGCCGAGTGCGTAATCAGCCGGTTTGATTATTATGTTTCTAGAAGAAAAACATTTTTTCTTCAAAAAATATTTTGACTGAAAAATCAATTTTTTTAAAGGGACGTTTATTAACTTGAAGTTTACTTTACTCCCGATCCAGCAGAAGATGGAAATAGGTCTGATGAGGAGCCAATTCCGTACATCGGGCCCCCAATAAGTAAATAGAACGAATTAATCACACAGCGAAATGTTCTTGCGAAATACTGGATTTTAAAACATAATTTACCATTTTAGAAAATGGTAATTTTCTATGTTCTTACGTCGTAAATTACGAGATTTTTCCCGTATTTTACGTTGGTCCAATCTCATAATTTACCGTGTCTGAATCTTGTAATATACGATATCTCAATCTTGTATTTTTCGCGATTGCGATGTCGTCAACGAGAATTTCAAAAACCTACATTAGGATTTTAAAAAGGTAAGTTACGGGATTATTTATGTAATTTACATACTCAAAATCATAAAATACGATGGATGTGGCTGCAAATTACCAGAATTTCTATTTTTGAAATAAAAAAAATGTTGTGACGGGACTTCGTTTTTTGACATTATCTCGGAATCTAAGGGAGATAGAATATTTTTGGTTAAGACCTTTTTTGTAGGCCTCGTCGTATCCTATAACAAAGGTTCGGACACAAATTTTGATATCTCGAAATTTTAAGCTCTCACGAAAGAAAATTAAAAAATTTCACTTTTGCCAATTAGTTTCTCTAAAATATCTCTATATCAAAAAGAAATACAGCATTTTGGTTCTCACCATTTTTTGTAGCTCTCCTTATGTTCTACGAAAAAGATTATCAATAAAAATGCACTATTTCCCTTAGATATAGAGATATTTTAGAAAAACTAATTGCCAAAAGTGAAATTTTTGATGAATCAACGCATTGAGGGTGAATATGTGTTCTCTGATGCCTCTGTGAGGCCGGAACCCAGCCTGACTCTCCTTTAACAACCCCTCCCTTTCTATCCACGAGCTGAGCATCTTATTGATAAGGTTGGCCAGGACCTTATACCCCGAGTTCATGAGGAAGATTCCTCTGTAGTTTTTAGGGTTGTTTCCATCTCCAGATTTATACAGTGGTACGATCCTGGCCGTCTCCCAGCCTGGAAGTAGGCAGCCCCTCTGCCATATGCGGTTGAAGCAGGCGAGAAGTATCATCATAAACTCAGGTGGTGCGGCTTTGAGAAATTCGGCAGCTATTTGATCTTCCCCTGATGCCTTCTTATTTTTCATTTTGCTTGAGACTGTCTTGAGTTCCTTTGTCGAAAAGTCTTGGTTAAGGTGGATCTCCACGTTTGCAACAAACATTATTATTATTATTATATTTGCAAAAATGATAGTTTGTATTCTAATTATTGCGTAATAAACATGAAGCTTCTTCTAATTCACATAATTTGCATCATCATTCAAGAATAAAAAAGGTCTTCATCATTTTTTTTATACGACGATTATTTTTCCAGTTAGGATCATATAAACAATGAATCATCCCGTGATACCTCCATTTTTCCATCTTGAATAACTTCCAAACAAAATTTTTTACCGTCGTCTCCTCGCGTTTTTGAATGGTTGGGGGGGTTTTCCTATAACATATTCAATTTTTAACAAAATTGAAAAAAAAAATTTTTTTTTTCTACTGAAATACCGTGGAATGTCCCATATTCGAATGTTGGAAAGCACGAAAACTACATGTCAATGAAGTTTAAAACAGAGTCAATCAAAAATCAAATGTGTTCCTCTGCCTTCCCCATTGAAGTTCAGGTCTAAATATGTAGGATGAGCTTTCCTTCTCTACCCCTAACAACTAGTAAAAATTTATAATAATAATAATTATAACTATTAGATAATTACAATTTTGAAATGAACTTACTCGTTAGTAATTGGTGGCATGTACATCACAATATTTATTACAATATTTATCTCATAATTTCGAACAAAGAAGAATCGATCCAATTGGTCTATTATAAAACCAGATGTATCAATGCATCGCTTGCATTATGCACACCATAAAATCGTACTGGTAATAAAAATCTCGCCATAAAAGAACGATGTGTGGTTTTCACCCGGAGCCTCTCAATTCCCATGTCGAGGGGTATGTATGGAAAATGAGTCGAGATAGACTCGCATACCATTCTGTACCAATCTAAAAATCGATTATTAAACAGAAAATCACAAAAACTACAAGAGTGACACGAAAATACCATAAAGTCGATTCAATTTTTCCAGTGCACACAAACAGAGATCAATTCTCTCATGACCAGGTGCATAAGTGAACCATATTAATGACGCACAACATAAAATGGGAGGATCTATCGAACTTACGTGAAAGTGAAGATTGATTCAAATTATCGTGCCCCTGGGACACTCGGTCGGTATCGTCACGCTGTAGCGTCATTACTTCTTGAAAGCTTTTTATCACAATTGTGAATTAATGAGTTATGTCGTTAACTCCCTAGGGTGGGACCTAATTAAGGAAAATCAATTGCAGAGGTAAATGTGAATGTTGCACCTGATGGGAGGGTTTGATCTCATCGGACGAGACAGATCGTATAATTTGAATCAATCTTCACTTCCAGGTAAGTTCGATAGATCCTCCCATTTTATGTTGTGCGTCATTAATATGGTTCACTTAGGCACCTGGTCACGAGAGAATTAATCTCTGATTGTTTGCACTGGAAAAATTCAATCAACTTTATGGAATTATCGTGTCACTCTTGCAGTTTGTGTGATTTTCTGTTTAATAATCGATTGTTAGATTGGTACAGAATGGTATGCGAGTCTATCTCGACTCATTTTCCATACGTACCCCTCGACATGGGAATTGAGAGGCTCCGGGTGAAAACCACACATCATTCTTTTATGGCGAGATTTTTATTGCCAGTACGATTTTATGGTGTGTATAATGCAAGCGATGCTTTCCACCAATTACTAATGACACAGTTCATTTCAAAATCGTAATTATTTAATAATAATAATAATTATTATTATAAATTTTTACTAGTTGTTAGGGGTAGAGAAGGAAAGCTCATCCTACATATTTAGACCTGAACTTCCATGGGGAAGGCACAGAAACACATTTGATTTTTGATTGACTCTGTTTTAAAAAACATTGAGATGCAGTATTCCTGCTTTTCAACAATCGAATATGGGGCATTCCACGCTATTTCAGTAGAAAAAAAATATTTTTTTTTTCAATTTTGTTAAAAATATGTTATAGAGAAACCCCCCAAACATTCAAAAACGCGAGGAGACGAAGGTAAAAAATTTTTTTTTTAAGTTATTCAAATTGGAAAATTGGAGGTATCACGGGATGATTCATTGTTTATATGATCCTAACTTGAAAAATATTCGTCATATAAAAAAAATGATGAAAACCTTTTTTGTTCTTGAATGATGATGGAATTAGATAACCCTTTTATTTATGTCAAAAACCCTATTTTACAGTATTTTTGTTGATAAACAATATAAAAAGTTTATAAAAAAACATGTTGGCACGGTTTAAAAAATCCGAAAAAAATATATTTGATAGACTGTCTATCACAGAATCAATGACCAAATTTTGGAAATGTATTTCGATATAGAGTCTGTAATAATAATTATTATGTATTTTATCTTTTTTATCAATTTGGATGAATAAATATGTTAATTATAAAATTGTTTTATCGATTGAAATAAATTTGTCAGAATGATAACTACAATTAAAAATAATATTAAATAGAAGAAGAAATGTATATTCATTTGCAGGTTTTGATTGATCCAATTGATTAGATATACCAATGCAAAGATTATGAAAAATTCCATCATTAAATATGAGGCTAAATAAATAAATAGAAATAACATGTTTAGTTCAAATGATTTAATAACTAACAAATTCACAGGTATATTTTAAATATTGTATTGATTAAAAGTTGAATATTTTTTAATAGATTTATGAATATCAAAGTTTGAATAATGATGCAAATTATTTGAATTAGTAGAAGCTTCATGATTATAGGCATTAATTAGAATACAAACTATTATTTTTGCAAATATAATAATAATAATGTTTGTTGGAAACGTGGAGATCCACCTTAACCGAGACTTTTCGACAAAGGAAGTCAAGACAGTCTTAAGCAAAATGAAAAATAAGAAGGCATCAGGGGAAGACCAAATAGCTGCCGAATTTCTCAAAGCCGCACCACCTGAGTTTATGATGATACTTCTCGCCTGCTCAACCACATATGGCAGAGGGGCTGCCTACCTGCAGGCTGGGAGACCGCCAGGATCGTACCACTGTATAAATCTGGAGATGAAAACAACCCTAAAAACTACAGAGAAATCTCCCTCATGAACTCGGGGTATAAGGTCCTGGCCAATCTTATCAACAAGAGGCTCAGCTCGTGGATAGAAAAGGAGGGGTTGTTAAAGGAGAGTCAGACTGGGTTCCGGCCTCACAGAGGCATCAGAGAACACATATTCACCCTCAATGCGTTGATTCATAACCGCCTGAAGGAAAGAGGAGGGCGGCTTAACGTGACATTCGTCGACATCAAAGCCGCCTTCGATAAAGTGGACAGGACAATCATGCTGGACACGCTCTGGAGTGTTGAAATTAGGGAACGGATTCACAAAATGATCGAAGGAATTTACCGTCGCACAACGTGCGAAGTGGTCTCAAAGCAAGGAGTGTCGGATAAGTTCAGAGTAACCACGGGAGTACGTCAGGGATGCCCTCTCAGCCCCACTTTATTCAATATCTTCCTGGACGATATAGAGGAGGAGTGGGAACGGAGGAAGATAGGTGGTTCTTGGATAGAACACACAAGAATCTTGAGACTGAAGTACGCGGATGATGTAGCAATAGTAATAGAGAACCCAGGAGAAATGCAGAGGATGTTAGTCGCACTACAGAATTGAGCAGACAGGAACCGAATAATTGTAAGTGAGTCCAAAACAAAGATTATGATTTTCAAGAAGGAGGGGGAAAAGGCTGCAGTCAGAGAATTGAGCATTAAAAGAAGCGAACATTGAGGTGATGAACGAGTTTAAGTACCTAGGGTACTGTTTCTCCACCAAAGGGAGTCCCACAAGACATCTAAGTCACACAGCTGCGAAGGTGACACTGGCTGCAAACATGGTATGGGGAATAATAAAAAGAGCTAAGGTCAGCACCTTGGGACGCAGACATTACCTCATGGACTCAATTGTAACAGCCGGAGCCCTGTACAGTGTCGAAGTCTGGGGCTGGATCCAGAGGGATGAAATTGAACGCTCACAGAGTTGATGCATCAAGATGGCGATGGGCCTCGCGAAGAACACTCCAAATTAAATCTGGAAGGTGGAAGCAGGCAGGTACAGCATGAAGAGTCTGGCCAGGACGAGAGTATGACAATATATAGGCGACATTCTCCGCATGAAAGATGAGAGATGGCCTAAGATTTGCCGGCGAGAAGAAGTCAGGAGAATTCTAAACAGGAACCCCTCAAACTGGGGCAAAGGAATGGAGGCAGCTCTCATCGAGATGAACTCGCATGAGACACTGCAAAACCTATGGAGGAAGGAGAGTCGCCTGGAAATTGAGATCACCCTTCAAGAGGGCCTGGAGTCGCTGAAAGCCCAGGAGCGAGAACAAGACTGGGCAAAAATCGATAGCTCCTCGTACAATAGCTATTTCAAGGACTGGACTGGCAAGAATCAGGAGAACAGAGCAACCTACTGGAGGCTAAGCTAGGTAGACGGCTGGGTAAAGGAAACCTGGGCGAGAATACGTTGCAGTAACGTGTCCAGGGCCTGAAAAAAAGGATTTATAAGCTGGGCATGCACAGTTTGCCTTTAAGTAGACGAAACCATGGAGCTCATCTGGGTTTGCCGGGAGGCCCATTTTCTGGTCAAGTATCACTGAGTTTCCTGGGTTACAGATTGGATATCAAATCGCCAGTTAGAGGAAATCAGACCTCTGATGATCGAGACGATGAAAACTTCGCCGCAGAAAGAGTTGTATGAATATATTCGTGCCTTCGAAAGACTATGCAGCAAGGTATGTCAGAAGGGAGTAGGAGAGATGGAGGAGACCCAAACAGCGGCGGCCATCAACTCGCCGAGGACGCGACGGAAAATCAGCTTCCACATGACAAACTCGGGGACTGTAAACGTTGTCATGCGGGGGACTTGGGAAGGGAGTGTAATAGATCTATGATCATACCTCTGGCAATAAATTAATAATAATAAATAATAATAATCTTTGCTTAATTTATTATTTTTATTCTGTAAGTTTATCCTTTAATTAATTTCTCTTCTAGTCACTTATAGATTCCGCTATTATTTCTACTAAAGCGCTTTATATAAATATAGTTTAGATTCTCTTTTAACCGTCAATAAATACGTGGAAAAATAGCTCTAATTCTCAAAAATCGTCAAGAAAATTTCCTCACCGCTTAGTCCAGTTTTATTTATATGTATTTCGGAGAAATATTAGTCATTTCAGTGCATATCCATTAGGAACAATCGGTTCTGGGCGCACTAGTCAAGTATAATAAAATTGAAGGAATAACAATAATGAGGCTACTTATCTGTTCGATCGTCGGCAGAGAAATGAGAGCGAATCATGGTCAATTTCGACCTTGTGGACTATATTATTAGATGGGTAGCAACCCGCAGAGAATTCGGTTTTCTGTTATCATTATAGCAATTTATCGATAATACAGTTCTATAAGTTTCTATTGCTCTCCTAATCGAATTTGCAGATGCCGGTTAGATCAAATATTATTTTTAATTCGATTTCCCTACAAGCCTGAGATATCAATGATTATGTAGAGATGTGGCAGATGAAAGGGAGTGGTCAACACGCTGCGGTGGACAAGTTGCGCTGGGAAGTTTGTTATTTTGAGCCGATCTGCTAATCGATCCGCTATCTGTGGAGTGAATTCAGCATTTTTCATATTCAAATCGATTCTCCTCCTTTTTATGTACAATTATAATGAATACCCGAAAATGACGTAATTTTTCAGAGGGATGAAGCGACAATAATTTTTTTTTCTTTTGGGAATCAAGGGAGGCCGCAATTCACCCCTCCCTCAGTGGGGTACTGTAACTACCAAAAAATATAATCATTTATCCCGTCTTGAAAATCTCTCAGTATTAGCAAGTCGTAGATATTATCGAGTTATTCTATAATTATTATATTCAGTAACAATTTGTCTTTGTTGAGTTCCTGCCGGCGCGTCGCTATCTCGGTATCGTCAGGTACGGCTAGAAGCTGCCTTTCAATTTTACACTTGAAATCTAATTTTACAATATTGATTGCACTTGAAGATATTAACCCCTACAAATTTTCTAAACATATTATATGATAATACTTCCACAAATTCTTGTATCTTTCTAATCGCTTCTAATGACTTTTAACTGTTAAATTTACATTTCCGGCTTTCGTAAATTTCCAGATTTCAAATTGTCCTGCTAACTAGATTTATAATCTCCAGCAAGTCTCTAGCATATACGGGCCCTCCAAAAACAAACTGTACACGATCCAAAATACAAACCCACTGATTTTTAAATTCACAGAATTTATATTCGATAATGGAGCAACTAAAATTAACATAACCTAATGTCATTTAAATGCATTAATTAAAACTCAAGTTTGATTGACACGAATGAAGGCAAATATTTTATTGAACATTTAATATAATAGAAACGCTCAATTTTAAATTTATTTATAGGGATTATTTCCCTTCACTTTTCCTTTCGAACAAAAAAACGCCATAAACTATCAAAATTTCCTAACACCTCGGCACTTGAGAACACAAAAGATTTGTCCACCAATTGCACTTTTTCCCTTTCTCCTTTGAGACAATCTTCCTTCTTCTTACCAAAAATCTGAAATAGTTAATTTTGAGATCGCGGAAAAGAATAACCATATATTCTTTCTGATGGTATTTTACTCGTATCCTTAGTATATTCTTTCCACATTCATTTTCTCCGACAAAATCTCGTGTTGATTTGTGCGTTCCATAGGCAACTAAATCTCAAACTGTCACTTTTTAGTAATGCGTAAATAGTAAAGGATTGTTAATTTTCTTCGGATTTCCATAGGTTGTTGATGACGGCAAGTCGTCAACGTCTTTAATATTGAATAATACTACTTACAATTATATAATAAGACGGAGAGGAGGGAGGGAGGAAGTGTGAGAGTTCCCATCGCATTTCATTAATTCGATTCTTGTACTGCTTTGAATAATACCTCTTCTTATACGAGCATCAAACCTCCTCACAATATTCAGAAAGGAAGATCACCTTTAAACATGCATTTTATTTTCTAGCTAAAAATGCAATTTAAAATTTTCACATTGATTATTTTTGATTTTCTGTAGCAGAAAATTGAATTTCTTTTACAACCAGAACATTTTAGATCGGTGGATAAAGAAAAAAAATCATAGATGCCATACACGGTAGAATTATATCCACCGAAGTTTTACAACTTCGCCAGTTTGGAATTCACGCGATTCTCAAAAACTATATAAAACAGTTACAATGGGGTATTCGGCAAATATTTATAGAAACTAGGCCATTTACGACGGGCATAATTATCCACTGAATTTGGAGTAACAAAATCAGAGGATTTCACCTCCTTGCATGGTTTTGAAATGTTGTCTGATGTTTTATTTAATATATTTAGCAGTGTTTAATATTCAATAGATAAAAATTTATCATGTGCAAAAACTATTGCATTTTTGACATATTCATCTAGAGCGTTTAGTTGACCGATTTTACATCTGATAAACAGCCAGCTTAAAATGAATTTCTACCTTCCGATATGTTGCGAACTGACATTTTTTTTAGAATAAACTTCATTTATAGTTGTAGAATAGGTAGAAATTGAAATCATTTCCAAAATCGCAAAAATATATTTTACTTCAAATTTCGACAACTGAACGGACTTTGACTTGGCGTAAACAGAGTAATACATTATTTTGAAATATTTATGAGAAACTCTTAAATCTCAGGAATTCTTGGTAGAACATGTACGAGAAAATTTTTAGAAGAGATTGTTTTTGTTTGACCTAATATTCTCGGGTCTTAACTTAAGGCCCGGGTCGATTATCTTTTCGAACGTTGAGTACGTTCAAAAAAATTATCGTTCTCGAGAAAATCTAGACTTTTTAGATGTAAGCTTTTGTCGCAATGAGTGTGCCGATCAGTATGAATTTATAATAAAAAAAAAACAAAAAAAATAATAGAAGTTCGGTAAAAAGCGTTTTTATTTTATTATTTAGGAACAAGTTTCATATAACCCAGGTGGGAATTGACCATTGGTTCAAGCTTGATCCAAGCTTGGACCAAGACTAGACTAGCTTGGTTCGAGCTTGTCCCCCAAGCTTGAACCAATCTTGGTTAATGCTTGATATGTAATATCGGTTTAAGCTTGGTGGCCTAGCTTGGCCCAAGATTGGACGCCGAGCTTGTTCGGAGCTAGAAGATCAAGCTTGGCTCGAGCTTGGAAACCAAGCTCGAACGTCAAGCTAAATCCCAGCATCGAAAT